>JAVJIF010001843.1:0-106708 GCA_038442645.1 Agave tequilana
CAAAACAACTTGACCTGTCGACATACCCTTCTTATGGACTGTCGATAGGGTTTTCTCGAAAGTCGAGTTTTCAGACCTGTCGGCAGCACCCTTCTTCTGGCTTGTTGCCAGGTTTTTCTCAAAAGTTAGGGTTTGTCAGTTTTCTCCTTGACTGTCGACAGCACCCTTCAGCTGTCGACAGACCTAGCGTATATCATCGTATATGAACCTGTTTAGGATTCTGTTTTGTGTTTCAAATTTGAATCTGATTGATTTTGTTTTTCTTTATTTTAAATTAGTTTTCATAGATAAATTAAGACTCTATCGTAAACCTATAAAAGGCCCTTGTATTCTTTCTATTTTTTTATTTAATCAACTTTTTAATCAATACTTTTTGAGTTTTCCTCATATTTTGTTTGTGGTTCGGGTTGTTTTCTCTTTGACTCGTGCATTCGAGTTGTTTCTCTTTAGATCGTGGATTCGGGTCGCTTGCTCGTGAATTCGAGTGATTATCCCCTACCTGAAGACTTCTTCAGGATCGTCAGACTAGTACTATCTAGCCCGCGTCGCTCGTCTTCCTCGCTTTCCCGTCTGCGTCAATATAAGAACAATGAAGAAGAAAAAAGGTGATGAAGAAGAAAAGAAGGGCATAGTGGGCAAAACACTCCAACTCATTCAAAATCTAACATGAAAGGAAAATTTTAAGACCTCAGATTTAGAGGGTAAATTGACAATATTAATCATTTGGGGATTTTTTTTTAAAATAGCAAAGATTTGAGGGTATATCTAAAAAAAAAAACCTAATTATAAACTTTCAATAATGGATGAACACTTGATTCATAAGCTCTAATACCAAATTTTGATGCATGATAGTACATATTAAACAAGAAGATTAGGAAAAAGAAGAAAGAATCAAACCCTTAACCAAGAGAATAAATCAACCCTTACTAGGTAATTCAATGAAAACTCCATAGAAATTATTTCATCAATAAATCTGAATTCAACAGTTACATGACATTATTTATATAGGAAAGTTAAAAAAGAAATAAACTACAATTCCAGTAAATAAAGAGTCCTCACAAATAAAAGTTCCTAATTGAAAACTACTTCAAAACAAAATTATTAAAGTCCCTACAACCACCAAAACACTGAATTTATGGTGAGAGTAATATGTTTATATTCTAACAGCCCCCAGGTCGACGTCTTTTTTGTGTGCCGAAACTTCGGTTCTTGTGTAGCAACATCTTTTCTTTTTTTTCTAATCTGCTTGTAAATGCGCACTACAATGAGAATTAATCTGGGTTGTTCTTATACCATATTAAGTTTATGCCACAACACCAAAACTCTCAGGTCTGAAATTATGGTTAGGGTTGAGGTAATATTTTTATATTTTAACAAAAAAATAGAATTACTTAAAATAGAACTATCTAAAAGATATCCTAAGGAGATCTAGTATATCTATGACGCCTGTAATGATATCTAAATCTCTACTAGGATTTCCATCACAATTTGTACTACACGCTCACTCCTCTTGCTAAAGTTATATTCATATTTTTCTGTCTTTATTCTACTAGTTTTATATCTTTAGATTCCAAACTTCTCCAAATTTCACTTTGGAACTTATTCTTTCACTACATCATCACTTACACTATATCATCATCATAAATAATATGCAACTACTTCATGACATTAATTGGGAGGTCATCAGAAGGAGAAGTTTAATAAGTCGGAGGAAGGACTGCTGAAATATCCCAGTTTTTTCTTTTCTTTTAATTATTTTGGAACTTCCTTCTTGAGTGATTTATCTGTACCTACGCTTTCTTCTACTTTTTAATTATTTCATATACTTATTAAATGCTATAATGGATGAAACCTCAAGGATCTCATCCAAAATTGTCCAAAACCCACCCCCCCCCCCCCCCCTCTTTCTTTGCTCCTGTGTAGACACTGTATAAAAGACTTTTGTAAGAGTAAGGGATTGCCTTTTTCTACATTTGATCACAACTAGAAGAGTCCATGACCATGTTTTGTCTCGTTAAAGCATTTGTTACTGAATTTGAAGTATTTATGTCATGGCAACATGATTAACAACTGTCCAAAAATCTTTTGTCAAATGATCTCCCATGACCACTCAAGGACTTGGGACTATTGTCCCAAACACCTTCATATTGGCCTCTAAAAACTTTGAAATTAAAGCCCACCAACATGGAGATGAGAAAGAAAGAATTATTTGACAATGATGAAGGATGGTATGTGTGTTCACATATGATTAGTTGAAAGAAGATGAAGGCTAATGTCAACTGAGAAGGAACAAAGAGGTTAGATCAGATTAGAAGTTCCTTGTTAACATTGATTATGATCTTGATCTATAGACTATCACATCTTTCTTGTAGCTTCTAGCCTAAACAAATTTGTGTTCCGAATATTTTATTCCATACATACAAAGATGAAATGATTATAAATTTCTGGCCCAAGCTGAGATCCAAAACCATGTAATAAGAAAAGCATGATCCACCAACAGCTCTTATGTAATTTTTTAACTAGCAATTCATGGTAGACCTGCCGCTAACACCTCATCAAGACTTGCTGGCTTCTGTTTCTAATTTTCAGTGGCTATTTATACCAGAAAACAGTTGCATTCAATGAAATCTAATACTGTGCACACAGCAGGGCCAAACATATTTCAAAATTCCTGAGATGATAAAAGTGACTTAAGTAATAATTTACCTGTTTGATTAAATTAACTTGCAGAATTCAAATTCTTGAAAATAAGAAGATAAAGAAGAAGGAAATGTAGCAAGAAGCTTGCTGAAAACTTTAGGCCAACAAAATTCAGTATCAGCAAAACCTAAAACAGTGCACATGCCATATAAATAAAGATATGAAGAAAGGTAAATTCTAACACATACCTGCCTTTCCGCAACCTATCTGAAGGACACTTCAATGCATCTTCCAGAAGTGAGACGACAGTTGCAGAGCTCGAAGAATCAGGCTTGAATCTGCCAAGGCATACGCCTTCAAGAAGAATGCCTCGAAGGACCTCTGTATGGAGATGGACTCCTCAGCTTTATGTAGCCTTTCCTCGCCATGACCAGTATCATATAGAATCCATCCCTCATAAACCAGACGCTCGTGTTCGCTTGCTGCATGCTGACGAGCAAGCTGAAGGCTACGCATTGCCGCTTCAGGACAGTTTCAACCTATTCAAGAAAAATCACAAGTCCTCGATATTGTCATCCAAATTTCAATATAAGTTTGCTAGTGCGTGGCCAGTTGGCCACACATAAGGCACGCAGCAACCTTTTTTCCCTCTCTTTTTCCTCATTTTATGGTTATAGTGTGTCGCCATTAGAAAGGGAAGGAGGGAGATTTGAGGTACTAGAAGAGGGAAACGGTAAGATTGGTTTGAGCCAAACACTTTGTCAAATATAAGAAGAGAGAGGAGATATAATTTCCATTGCCTACCCAATCCCTAAAACCTTCCCATGTAAACTTAATCCCCAAAAAATTAAAGTCTTCAATATGTTGTCATTAGATATATCCAAGCTAGCAAAGCACGTTGAACACACAAGGAAACTAAATGTAGAGGAATTGATCTTCAAATGAAACTAATAATTGTCATATCATATACAAGAGGTAAATGAGGAGAAGAAAAGAAAGAGAGAGGATGGTGCTGAGAAGTCGACTATATAACTATATAGTCTAACTTTTACAGGAATTTTCATGTCAACATTCAGTTTCCCTGTTACCATAAGGAGAAAATGCATGAAATTTAAATCAAAACAATAGTACGAAATGCAACTGTCATAAAATGCAGTAATATACCTTAGGAGAAGCAAAGATTGTCTGAAGTATAATACGCCTTTTTGAGCATATGTGCCTCGAGCATCTGATAGATTACCGAAAGAGAACCTATATCATCAACTGACGACCACCGATCATAGAGTTGAAGCCAACAGTCTGCAGTTGTCCACTGCTCCACATGCTCCAGAACAAGTGCGCGCAGCTGATAAGCAGCTACACGTCCTTCAAACATCCGATACCCAGGAGATAACGTAAGTATTGCTTGGACATCACATAGTGCAGCTCTATAATCCTCGAGCGCCAAATAGAAGCAAAATCGGAGCTCTAAGCATTCTAAAGCCAATTTGAACCCAAGAACACGGTTGATCTCCATGAGGGCAGCCTCTGCACTTTGTTTTCTCATCAAAGATGATGCTCGAAACATGTAAGGGTAAAGAAGTGTAGGGTCTAACTCAGTCGCCATATTGAGATCCTCCCCACTTGCTCTCCCCATCAGAGTACAAAGATCTCTCTTGATACATCCACCCAAGGGGTTCATAGGAAGATATAACGGAGCTCAGCTTCTCATAAGCTAAAAGCCTGTCACCCTTGTTATAAGCCGTTCTAGCTAGACCAGCGATAGAATAGACATGCCAGAAGAGACGGCAGCATCAAAAGTCTTTCAGCTTCGTCATACTCATTTCTCACAGACTCACACATCCAAGCCAATGTAAAGCCAACTGTTTCTGTCTGCAATCTGTTGCCGATTCAACTAACTTCTCCAGAAAACATGTTGTGACCTCTGAGCTTGGATCCATGTTCATGGCAACTTCACTTAGCAAACAATACAGTGAGAAAGAGGCACAACCGACCATGATGGACCTTGCTCGTTCATTAGCACTGGAGAAAATCTTGACAACCTGCTCATCATTCAGACAATGGGGTAGGTCCTGCAAGAACACCTGAAGACATGAAGCAGCAAGAACCGGAGAATTTTCTTCAAGTGCACACTCCATGAGATCAATAGCATCTTGTCTTGACGAAACCAATAACGCCATTTTCCTATCACATGCATCTTTGAGTCTCTCACAGCAGAACTTGTTTGCGAATATTAGGATTTCCAATAGAACATCTGGGCTAGATCACCTAGACTACCCGACTGACTGAACTGATTGATTGCTCTCATACCAACAGGTGAGATGCCATTCTTGGACATATCTATGACTTCAAGAACTGACTCCGCGAAGCACCCATTAAGCATGGTGTGGAAAGGACTGGATAAAGCCGCGATCTTTTGCCGGTCACAGTATATCTTTTCCTCTCCTATTTGAAAGGATACAGAAGTGGAAGCATGTGATGCATCAGAATTACAACTACAAGGGTCTCCATTGTCTCTATGGGAATTTGAGGAGAATATCCAACTTTCCAAATTCTTGAGAACACTTCCCACAAGAAGCTAGAAGATCGGAGATCGGTTCTTCTCCTTGCTTCTCATATTTTAACCAAGCTCCGAAATGAGCCTCTCATAAACTGTGGTTGCCATCTCCAAAGCAGAACGGAGCCTCTTTGAGCAATTTGACCTCCCCAAGACCTTTAAATACCTGAAATTGTAGCAAGTATAGTTTTGATCTCTCATGTGGTGGGCATGACTCGAGCTCTTCATGGATCTGAGCCAATTCTTCTACATAGTCAATAGGCTTGAAGAGTGGGAGCAGTGGTGGCTCCACCACCTTGATGAGAGATTCACTGAATTAATAAGAAGCAGAATTAGAATTGATCAAGAAAAAGCACACGGAATTGAACTTTCAAATAAGGGCAATTTTTTGGAAAAAAAATACATTTTTAAAATTTAATTCCAAAAACCAACCTCCTCCGAATTTATTTTCAAAAACGACCTCTGACAGGTCACATAGATGCCACGTCGACGATGGGTCATTTTTCCCCTGCCAGCGTGGCTCACTCCGTTCGCGAGCGGCTGCCAATTCTTAGTCCGGGATTGGCAACTCCGGACCAAATGTTTTTTTTTTTTTTTTTTAGCTTTTTCTTTTTAGTCCGGGGTTGGCAACTTCAAACTAAGAATAAGATTAGGGTTTTTTTTTAACTTCAATTTTAGGTCTGGGTCGTCAAACTCGGACCTAAAATTGTAACAAATTTTTTTTAACTTCCAAAAGTTTTTGCACTAATTTTAAAATTTTAATATTAAGCATTTTAACATCAAAGCGCATGTAGTGCAGTGGATAGAGTACCTATTCCCTAAGCAGAAAATCGTAGTTTTGAACCTACCTGGCGTGTTGATTTGGGTTTTTTTCTTTTTCGCCTTTAGTTTTTCAAAATTAGATGGGATTGCCTAAATTAAAAAAATGATAAAATAAATTTGTGTTTACTAGGAGTCAAACCCGAGTCTATTGTTTGGAAAGCAATTATCCTAACCATTAGACTACAAACTGTAATGTTAGTCAATCTTAATATCATTTTAAATAACTAAACAAAAAATTATTCTCATATGTCAGGCTATAATTTTATGTTCGGGTTCGCCAAACCGAAATAGTTACAACTTTAGATCCGAGTTTGACGAACACAACCTAAATTAAAGTTAAAAAACTGAATCTCATTACTGGTCTGGGGTTTGCCAACCCCAGACCAAGAATTGGCAACCACCCGTGAACGGAGCCCGCCACGCTGGCGGCAACCCCGGACCAAGAGTTGACAAACACCCACGAATGGAGCCCGCCATGTTGGCAGCAACACCGAACCAAGAATTGGCAACTACCCACGAATGGAGCCCGCCACGCCAGCAGGGGAAACGACCCACCACCGACGTGACGCCTACATGGCCTGTCAGTAGTCGGTGTTTGAAATAAATTTGGAGGAGGTTGGTTTTTGAAATTAAATTTTAAAATGTATTTATTCAAAAAAATAATAATAATAAACCCTTCAAATAATTGAAGTACTTACATGGAAGAAGGGGAATGTGAGCTGAACTTGGAGAGCTTCCCTCTTTCCACTTGAAGCCATGACTGAGGATTAAATATATGGAGTTGGGTCTCTTTGTAAGAATCAGACAGGAAGAGATTTCTCATAGAGCTTGAGAGAGAGAAAATCCTCCAAATCTCCAGTGCCAAAAATGGGAGACTTCCCCAGTATCTCAAGCAAATAATGTCCAAAGGGAACTTATAGACAACAAGAGGAGGAGTCAACTCTAGGAACAATTAACAAGTACAAAACTCCCCCAAGTTAGAAGTAAGTCTAATCAATAGAAGAAATATACAAAGGGACCTCCTCTATTCTTTCTAAATCTATTTAGAAACATACAAAGCAACACCTTCAGATGATTTGAACAAGTTCAATTATCAGAAGGAATTGCTTTTCACACTCCAGATTCAACAAGAAACGAGCCCCCCTCGCACAAAAAACAGAGAAAGGACCAACCTAAATCTCTCCAACAACAAATAAAAACAAACTCTTTGGAGTATTGAATTAACATGAATTTACAAAAAAGGAGGCCCTTTCATCAGCTAACCTCCAAAACCCAATTCAGATTTCACAAGACAAGCCTTTCTCGCAGAAGAAACAACGAAAGGAGCCTCCTTTGCTCTATCGACAAACTCCAAACAACATATAAAAGAAAAAGGAAGGAAAAAAAAAAAGTCCTTTGGAGGATAAGAACGAATTCAAATAATGAGGGGTCGTTTTCAGCTAAAGATGCACAACCCACTTGAGATTTTCACATCTCAGGATTTGAATAGGAGAGAAAACTACACAAATCAATATAGAAAAAACAATGAGGAAACAAGCACAGGATAGAACCCCACCAGTGTTTGTTTGGTTACGAAGACAGCTCAAAATCCCAAGACGAGCTTCTCAACTCCACCACTTACAATAGGTTCTCAGCACACGGAGGAAGACAGAGAGAGACTGTGGGCGTTAAAGAGGAGGAATCCAAAGCTTCTGATCTCTATCCTTTTGTTGGGAAGAAGAGGAGAGATTATTCCTTTTTTTCCCCCTGCTGTCTCCCTGTCCCACTAGTTGGCTCTCTCTCCTGAGGGGTGACTAAGGGGGTGAGGGAATTAGTTGCTATTATTATTATTATATTATTATTATTATATTACAAGCAGCTGGTGGAAGGCTGTTTGTTTCTTCGTAAACTCTGTAATTCGTAAATGACTTACAACTCATTATAATTATAGCGTTTTGTTAGGACCGTAATTCATAAAAGACATACGCAACTCAACTTCACTCATTTACACCCAATTATCACTCACTTACACCTCAGTTAACAGTTAATTTTTGTGGCCATATAAATTTGTATTATTTTTTTATGTAATATTTAGTATTTTTAATATTTATTTGCAATATTAAAACTTTTTAAATCACTAAATAGTTAATTTTGTGGTCAATTTTTTTTACTTATGACTTACACATTACGACAACCAAACACGTAAAACACAATACACTTTCCCACTTACAACTTTATATTACCAATCAAACAGCATAAAACTTACAAGCATGTACTCATTTACAACTGTAATGACTTTACCGACTAAAGAATTACGACCAATTACGATAGCTAAATAGGCCCTGAGTAGACATATTAATGGAGTCAGTGGTCTGTTTGCTTCATCATAAAACACCGTAGGTCACAAAAAGTGTCACAGTATTTGTTTGAATGATAAGTTATAAATACTTGCATCTCAATTATAATTCACTTGCAACGCAACTAGTTGTTGTATTAATACAAATCTCACTTACAGCTCACTTGCAACATAAACATTCAATTTTGGGTCATGTAAATTTGTATTGCTGACAGTTAATTATAATTAAATTATATTTTTTATTGTTAAATTATTTTTTATATTATGAGAAATTCTTTTTATTATTAGATTACATATATTTATTAGATTAAAATTTTTATTATAATTCAATAAGTTTAATATTCAGATTCTATTTTTATTACTAAATTAATTTTTTATTACTAAATTAATATAATGTATTTCACTTAGTTTTAATTCTTATTTTATTTATAATTAGTATTATTTTTTATACTAGGATTATTTGGGTCAAGCCATGTAATGCTGCAAGCCATTCAACTACTAGATCAACACTGAGAAGTAGGGTGGAGAATACTCCTTAGCCACAAGGCTTGTCATATCTGAAGGAAAAAAAGATAAAAAAATAATTTGAAGGCATTACAAGCTATCACAAGGAATTCTACAGGACATGCTTGAATCTGCATACTTGGCTTATATTGCACCTTATAGATTAAATACATTTTTCAACAGCACACATTCCCATCTTCCAGTCCCCCCCCCCCCCCCCCCCCCCCCCCCCCAATTCATTGTTGTTCAAAGGCTCTCTTACTTAACAATTACCTCAGATTAAAAGTTGGACATATTATTAGCAGTTTGATATTATGTTCACTGAAGACCTTTAAAGTTCTGTCAGTTCTCTCATGGAGCCTTCTTTTAGAGTAATGCTCCACAACTAGAGCTAGGTTATTGTGAACATAGGAATGACAATGATTTTTCAGTGACATTATTAAGTCAATAATGGCTTTGTTCATCTTGCCTAGTTAGGTTAAGCTTTCAGGCATTATCAGCTACATATAGTCTTCCTGATTAAAAATAATAATTAAATCCTCATGCGGCCAGTTATGTTAGTAGAAATTGTAAAAGAGTATAATTTTCTTATGGCTAATTTTCTTAATACCAAAAAAAAAAAAAAACAAATCTCCTTTTAGGAAATCCTACATAACTACTTTGAAATATCTTAAAACTTCTCAAAAAAAAACCAACTTGTGTCAGTTACATAAGTTGTATGTACCTAATTTATGACGAAGATATAGTCAGATAACCATGTGTATAACACATTATCATTTTCTCGCGTTATAAATTAAGGATATTTTGATCATAAATTAGTCATGTGCAACTTACGTGAGTACTCGTCACGTGGTTGTTTAAAGAAAGATGATTTTTAAGAAATTTGAGATAATTCAAGATAGTTATTTGAGATTTTCTATATTTAAGGGGAGTTATCGGAAAAACCATAAAGCTTACCGAGATATTAAAAAAATTAGACTTATCTTACCGTTACAAACAGAGAATATTTTTCCTTTATTTCATGTCATTGTTGCTCCTTCTTTTTTGTGCATGGTGGTGGTGGGAGCTGGCAAATGGATATGTGTAGGTTAAAATCTGTTATTCTTTTTGGTTAAGCTATGACATCTAATAGCCAATGGCCTGACAAATAGGGGTGGAATCGAACAAAATTTGAATCGAATACTAACGTGTTCTTATTTGATTTGATTTAAAATCTTCGAATTCAAATACGAATTCGAATACGTGCATTAGCGTGTCCAAAATCGAATTCGAATTTCCTCCTTCGAATCCAAATCGAATTTGAATTTTTCTCGAATATTAAAATATTCTTGCATTTGTGTATTAAATAATTGAATAGTTTGAAAATTATTTAATTAAGAAGTTTTTTCATTTACTTCAGTTTTATTGACAACATTGTAATTATATTTGACAATCACATGTCTCGTACGGAAAAGAGTGAACTAAAAGAGGTCGTTTGAACTAAAAAAAATTAGGGTTAGACTTATGTCTGCATTTCAGCTTCACATATATATTTTACAAAAGATTTTTTAAAAATTTAATAATTATAAAATATTGCTAGGCAAAATGCAAGAATATGTATGTATGTTATATTTATTTTATAAATAGTTAAATACATATGTATTAAACGAATAGTTCAACGAACTAACGAATCAAATACCAGAATGCTCAGATTTGATTCGTTTAAATTGCGAATAATAAAAGTATTTGTTTACATTTAAATCAGCAGTTGAATCGAATTCGATCGAATAACTGGACGAATAATTAACTAACTATATGTTAATTATTTGATTCGTTTCCACCCCTAGTGACAGGTATAAGATTGCTGCTCTTTACGATTGTAGTATGGATTAGACCCAGCAAGGTAAAACTTATGTGTATGTAGCTCACTTAAAATTGTAAAAGAGTTTACAGTTGGCGGCTTATGACAACCAAACATGCCATAAATTACTTAAAAATTTAGGATGTGAAACATCATGGTGTGATCCTAGCAGGGGTTGCAATCAAGTTGAATGTAGCATTTATTATGCGGTGTCCGCTTTCAAAATTCGAATATAAATAGTTATTGTTGATAAGAAAATTTTATATCTATCTCCATCAAAATTGGATATCGACAATTAACGAATATGATACAAATATAAATATAGATACAGATCAGATATGAGAAAATCTAATACGATTTACAAGTAGGCTTTGCCTTTCGGATCCTACTCTACCAAGGTAGGACAATAGTCGTGCAAAATGCACACAAATCACTGTTAGTTTTGATTGCAAAATTAATTAAACTAATCAAAGTATAATATTAAGTATAATCTATTAAACTAATTAATAATATTTATACAGAGAGAGAAGCGAGGGGGGGGGGGGAGGGGGAGAGAGAGGGAGAGAGAGAAGGGGAAAGGAACTCCTACCATAGTTAGAATTAGGCCTATCAACGGGTCGGGTCTGGACCAGGACACAACCCGCACCCAACCTGATTAGGCGGGTATGGAAAGGCTGTTATGGACTCATACCCATGTACCCGTATACCTGTTTAGTAAATGGGTCAGGTCTGATTTTACTTGAACCAGACCTGATTACCTATTTCCCCATTTCAACAGTTGGGAAACGAAGAATTTTAAGTGAATTTTTGAGCTGAATTGAGGCGTGATCCGTTGATAGAATCACACGAATAATGATTGAAGTGTGTTCTCATTCCATTGGGGATGAATGTGGTATATTCACATGTTCAATTTCGTTTCTGGATGAATGAGATATTTAAGTCGAAAGTTGGCTTAATTCAATAGCTAAAAGGGACTAAAAGAAGTCAAAATACTTTAGTCCCGCATTGGATATGGTATGAAAAAGTTGAGGGGTTTAAATATGAAAAATATAGGAACAAAAGGTGTGCCCTTTGGGTATTTAGAGTTTTCGCGCGCGTTTGGGAGAAAACCATGCTCACACGCACTGCGCGCCGCCTATCCCGTCTTGGCCGGCCCGGTGCTAGTGCAGACTTAGGTTGGGCCCAATTCTTTTTGGACCGGGCCACACGGGTGCAGGTCGCGCAAAAACCCAAACCGGACTCGGGTCATGCGAATGCACCTGATTCACACCTGCTTTTAGAAGCGGGCGGTTTACTCCAATAGATAGAACCGTTCTGACAGTTCCACCTATCTGAAACGGTTGTGATGATTCTAATTGAACCGTCGCAACGTTCCCTTCAAATGGGTTTCAAGGAAGCGCTATA
The DNA here is from genome assembly GCA_038442645.1 of Agave tequilana. NCBI lineage: Eukaryota > Viridiplantae > Streptophyta > Magnoliopsida > Asparagales > Asparagaceae > Agave > Agave tequilana. Next base: position 12,103 of record JAVJIF010001843.1, read on the forward strand.
AATAGCGCTCCTCTCGATCGTTTCCAACACAGACAGAAGAACAGAAACAGACAAAATCTGAAGTAGATCAGGAGTTCAGAATTTTTGTAATAATATGTCTCTTCTTAAGACATAAATTTTTCTCTCCCCATCACTTCTTTTACAGTGAATATTCCTCCATTTTAAGATGAATATTCTCTCTGAAATTTGTCTTGGTCCCAGCTTTGAAATTCCAATTAGTGAAGGTATTGATTAACTAAGATTCGACTGTACGGTGATTTGGAAGCGCTATCCAAATATCGTGAATGAGTGTTGTATGGGAGATCAGCGTACAATAACCCCTTAGTATTTGTAGCGGGGGATGTAATTGTCTTAAGGAGATTTGCTATATGCGTACTGAAAATACACCTAGAGGGGGGTGAATAGGTGTATGGCTAATCTAATGACAAATGATGCGGAATTAAAAAAACTAAATGCATCACACTATGTGTAACCAAAGAGTGTAGCTGAATTCTCGGTGAAGGGCTCTGAACTAACTCCTCCTGATTCCTCTAAATAAGAGTTGAGGTGCTATTTGAAACTCTCTTGGTTCAACACAAGTATGGGCACACACAAACAATACCAAACATATATGTATGATATGAACAATATGAAACAATGCAAGGTATAAAAAAGAGAGAGTTTAAAGATAGTGGATCAATCGTAAACACCAAGATATGTTTCGAGGTTCGAGCCACTGCTCTACGTCCCCGCCTTCACACAGAAGGATTTTCACGATGCGTCCACACAGGACTTCCCACACAGGAAACCTCCACTGAGGATTTGACAAATATAAAGTAGGAGTACACAACTCCTCTCTCCAACAAAACAATCTCTACACAAGAGGTAAGGCACAATAGCAATCACCTCTACCTAGAGGGATAAGGCACTAAGCCAAATAACAATCACCTCTACACTTAGAGGGATAAGGTACAAAGCCAAACAACAATCACCTCTACACTTAGAGGGATACAAACAAACCCAAATCTCCTCCACAATCACCTCTACACAAGAGGGATAACACGAACACAAAGCAAAGAGGATTACAACACTTGGCGGTCTCAACAAACCACAAACCAATTTTCTCACAAAATAAAGATCCTATGATAGGATAGAGATGATAGCTCAAGTATGAGAAAACAAAGTGTTTAGAAAACAAATCGCAAAGAAAAATACTTGAGAAAAACTCTAGAATGAAATAGAAATGAAGATCAAAAACATTTCCCAAAGACTCTCTTTTTCTTTGATTTTTCCAACACTTTAAAACAAATAAAGAGAAATCTTTTTGCACAAAAACTCTTTTAAAAACTTGTAGCTATACGCTAGGAAAGATAGGAAATTTTGCTCTTGAAAATTTGATGAAACCAGCCCAAGGGATGCGTATTTATAACCTATTCCAAAAACTAGCCGCTGGCAATCTGGAAAAGCCAGATTTGCCCTTCCGGTCGACCGGCCGGTCGATCAGCCAACGGTCATATTTCTGACCATTGTGCCTCCGGTCAACCGCCCGGTCGACCGAGAGTGGGGTGCTTTCAGTCGGTCGACCGCGCGGTCGACCGGCCTTCTATGGCTGGCCTTTGTGCATGTCTCGTGCACATCGGTCGACCGATCCGGTCGACCGACCACTGGTCCGGTCGACCGGCTCGGTCGACCGCCAGCTGATCTGGCTGGTTAATTTGGGATTTGAAACTTAGATATTTTAACTCCAATAAAATCTCATAAAATCACATATATTTCACAAAAATAAGTTCTTATAAGATCTTTAAATATCAAACATGTGTGCCAAAAATCAACACATATTACAAACTATTTGAACAATTTTTGTGATATTGAAAATTTAGCTTAAACACAAAATCAGTATTTTCCAAAAATCAAACTTTGAAATGGAAATCCGATTTTTTCAAAACTTGTCTAAATACAAAAACAAGATATTTAAACTCTTTTTGATGCATATTGTATATGGATAGAATCTAATACACATGTAAATAATATATCTTTGTTTTTGACATGAAATCCAAAATAGGTTTTGTTTAAAAACAAAACTCCAAACACACGAATAGGGTTATCAAAAATAAGTTTTTCTAAGTAGATGAAGCATAGATGTATATAGATCAAATCTAATATTCATTAAACCATGTAAACTTGTTTTGATTCTATCTATTCATGAAAATCATATATTTGAACTTGAAATCCAAAACTCGATTAAATCGAAAACCAAACAAATTGAAACTTGTGTGTGTGAACTTGAGCATATCAATACTATTTATCTTTACACAAGATCTAAACAAACTAAACTAAACACAAACCGAAGTCTTCTTGTCTCCAAGCTGACTCGATCCAAACGCGATCCAACGAGATTGACTCCAACTGAGTGCTAGATGCGATCTTGATGCGCGAGCTCTTGAATCTACATGTGTTAGCTCCAAAACTCCTTTGTTGAATTCAAACACCTACTAAGATCTTGATCAATAATTGATACTCTATAAACACAAGATCATTAGTAAACTATAACTACATGAGTTAATCATCATCAAAACTAGAGTGATGGGCCTCTGGGCCAACAATCTCCCCCTTTTTGATGATGACAAAACTCATAGAGTTATATATGCATGGATTAAATATAAGCTTCATAGAAACTCCCCCTTAACTCATGCATAGCAATAAACATAAAGATATGCATAAACCAAATAACACATATATGCAGAAATAAACATGCATAAGCTTACCAAATTCTTTTCCCCCTTTTTGCATAAACGAGGAAATAAAATAAACATGCATATATAAACTCATCAAATGCTTCTCCCCCTTCTTGTCAATTCATCAACAAAGGGGCAAAAATAAATCAAACAATAAAGTTATATATGCGATATACATTCATGAAGAGGAGAGACGTAAAGTTAACTCCCCCTGCATACATGCAATATATGAAAAGAGATGACTAGACCATAATCACATAAAGCATAACATACAATGTATAAGTGGAGATATTAAGCTCCCCTTACACACGTGTATTGCATAAAGAGGAGAGGTCAAGCTCCTCAATATGAGATACACTCAACATGAATTTATATATAGAGAAGATATTAAGCTTCCTTTGCATATAAGCAATACATATCAAAACATATTGAAATCACTTTAAAACAAATTTTGAAATTTTTTGAAGTCAACAAAATAAATTTTGATATCAAAGAAAGTGAAATCTTTTATATTTTTGACCAATTAAAAATATCTTGTAAATTTTTGATACCAATAGAAAATGAAACATTGAACGTTGTTGATACCAATTGAGATATATTGTAAATTTTGATACCAATTGAAAGTAAAAGCCAAATTAAGATTATTGATACCAATATTGAAAATGTTATCATATACCAAAACAAAGTACTTTTCATCATAAAGAATGGGAGTAAGATACCAATTAAAAATAAAACCGATTGAAAGATAAAACACGAATTTTTCTCCCCCTTATGAAATACTAATAAAATAATGCATAAGCTTGTATAAAATACAAATTGAAAAATAATTGACATTAATGACTAAATCAAGCTTAGCATAAACTTATTTTGTGCTTTAAGATGTAAAGATATTGTAAGCACAATCAAATCATATATATATGTATGAAAAAGAATATACCAATCGAAATTGATACTATTTGAAGTTTGAAGCATACATATATAGAAAACACAAATATGAGTATACAAACATAAAAATATCAATTGTAATACCAATTAACAATATAATGAGAATCAAGTGTATAACTCATACCTACCACCCTATTTATGCATATGTTAAATAGATTTTCAATTTGAGCATATAAGGCATGGTCGCCCATCCAGCCGCCCTTTGGCGTTGGTAGAGGTTTTCAAAAATGGGATTTGAAAATATTTTAACATGTTTGGAAACTCTACCAATTTGAAGAATACGAACTAGTTTTATGATAATCTTGTAAACTAGTACGAAGTCCTTCAAGTAAGGAATAAAACATGAATGAATCTATGAAAACACGAAAATCACACGATCATCGACACTCAAATAGAATAAGCTCATACACTCTCATGAAATAAAAAAATTATGAGTAAACATCAAATATAGAGTGTAAGAATCATGTAATCAACAAAATTATGAAATAAGGCATTTAAGCTCATATGAAATTCCTTAACCAAAAACATGAAAATCATCAAAACTAAATATACTTCAAGGCATATGTATGTTTTGTTAAAACTAAAGGTGTACATATATATCCCAAACACAAATGAGTCCATAAAAGAATTTTACATAACAAGCAAGTGACCCAAGGGTGTACATGTATATCTAAAGTTTTAGACAAAATTAACATATACATGAATCCAAACACATTATCATGAAAACATGTGCAAAAATAGAGAATACAAGTTAAAATACAAGAATCATCAAAACTAGGCTATACAAGTACATCTAATGAGTATAAATGAGCAATTAAGTATAAACACATAATAATCAAATGTGGCTCACTAGTTGTGTAGGTATAAACTCAAGTTTTAATAAGAATTACATCTAAACAAGTAATCAAAATATGAAGTGCAAAAATCATAAACAATCATGATCATTAAGGTAAATGCATGTGCTTTTAGAGTTAGCATATACAAAGTAGTTAAACATTCGTGAGAACACTAAGTATGAATCTATATGAACATGGGTGTATCTCAAATGCTACATATGTATATCACAAGTCTAATAAACATTGCATTTAACATAATAATCATGAAAAACTAAAACATACTAAAAATCAATCAATGAGAGCATGTAAACTAAATGGGAGTTAGCGATAGTTACCTGATAGCTAGTCAAAACTGCATATTTATCATCATATTTTCCTACTTATTCTTTTATTAAGCACTGTTATGTAATATTTTATTGTTTAATGTTGTGCAGATCTTGAGTAATTAAAGAATAAAGAAATAAAGCACAAGTGAAGTCCAAAAGCCAAAAAATCTCACAAGCCCACATGCATAATTTATTTTAGTAATTTAGAAGCTTCTATCTTATCTAACCTAATCTAAACTTGAATTTTGAATTATTAATTTAAAATCTAGGGGAGGAAGAGGAAGGATAAAGTAGAAATCCTAATTGCTATTCAAATAAAAAGGAGGAGGAAAAGGATAAGATGGATCCCTATCCTAAAACAGAGATAGACTTCTACTTAAATCTGGTTGCTTACAATACAAAGATAAAGATAAAGAGGAGAAAGGCTTAAAGATAAAGATAAAGAAAATAAATCCATTTAGAAATTCGGATTTTTGATAACTTGCTTCTCAAGTTATCCCAAGATCTCACGTTAGAGGGTTTGAATACAGAATCCAGAAGGAGGCACGCAGATGGACGAACCAGAGAAGGCCACGCAAGGAAGCGTGTGGCCATTGGCCACGCTATTGCCGCGAAAACGCGGCTACGCGTTTCCGTGGCCGTTTGGATTAATCTGGCAACGCTGTTTCGTGGGAGAGTTGTACTGGGACTCTACGTCTTAAAACGCCTATAAATACCCCTGCAGAGCAACAGAGGACGGGGATCTCAGAGCTGAAGCTTAGGGTTTTCTTTAGATTTTTTTCTTCTTTCCGAAATTTCTTGTATTTTCCTTTTTTTTTAATTTTGGAGAAGAAGATTGTTGAAGAAGCAGAGGAGCTTTGTAACTGGTCAGTGACATCCAATAAAAAGGTTCTTCATTCTTTTTATTCTTTGCAATTCAATTTAGTTTTCTGCTTAGATTATTTATTTTCTTCTTTTTAATTTTCATGCAACTTTTCTTATTCAAAATAAAAATTGAAAATAAAAATAAAAATATGAATAACTAATTAAACCTATAGTTTGCTAATCTCTCGATCAATCCTAGTTTAGTTTAAAAGATGAAATGATTGACATCTATGCCTGTTAGAAACCCTAAGATTAAATTGGTGTTCTTGAAGGTGAATCAATAGTTTAGTTTACTTAATTTGGGTTGCGCTTTTTAAATGATTATTCATGGTTCAAATTAAATACTCTGATAGCATAATTTAAGGGGACTTTTCTTATGCTATACTTTGAAATAAGATGAACTATAGTTTAACTTTTATTAGTGTAAACTAATTAGGGTTTACAACATCTTTGTTCATCTTTCTTGATTCTCAATCAAAACCCTTGGGTAGATAATTCTTCATTCAATATGATGTTCACTCTTTTAGACTAATACTTTGATTGTAGTAAATGATTAGTAAACTATATTTCTTTTGCTTGATTGAATCTAATTCTCACAATCAATATCTTTTTTCTTTTCCAAACAATTACAGAGAAGATCGTTCCGAAAAGCTTCCACCGCATCCTTCCCTGTGGATCGACCCGTCTAGCCCTTTCTACGTGGTTACATTGAGACGAGACTAAGACTTTCTAAGTCTAACTCTTTCTTTATTATTTTCCCGTCTCAATCAAAATTTTGGCACCGTTGCCAGGGAGGGAACGGTAGGATATTCTCAAAAAAACTAATTATTCTTTTTTCTGTTTACAGGATCTGAGAACAGGAAATATAACTACAGCTAAGGACATATGCAACTATGTGCCTCTGTCCTAGAAGGCAGAGCAACAGAGCCTACTATCTGGCTGCAGAAACGGGCAGTAGAAGCGTTTTCGCGGCAGTAGTAGTTCACTACTGACTGAATTTTTACAGGTTGCTGAAAATTACAAAGTCCTCTTTACTGCTTTAATATTATTTCTCTGTGATCACCCTGCATACTGCAAATTAATTAACAGTAACCTATTAGTTGACTAATTAAAAAAAAATTAGACCCTTGCATCATAGGCACGTGTCTATTTAAATTCCTTAATTTCTGTTGAAAAGTGCTGGCGACAAGGTACGTTCGCATTGCATATAGATTAGGAAGCACCCTTAGCTGATTTACTGCTTTTGAGTGAATTCTTGTCTATTGCTTTACACGTGCACCAAATCACTTTAACGTCATAACCCATAAATAACATAAGGTGGAGATTTCATCACCCTTCCTTGACCCACAAATCTTCGTTGCACTCACAACCCTAACCCTAGAATAAAAATTGACTAGACGGCTGCCTTAGGTTAACTCGGACTCATTATGAGAGTGGCTGAAGTAGAAAGTTGTTCGAAATTAACTCTTACTAAATTGGTGTCTAGGAAGGGTATTGAGGGCCGAAAACCGAAGTTGGTGGTTACTTAATTAAGGAACGTCTTTGACGAATAACCTTCCACCAAGCTTGCCACCTACCTAGCCGATTAACTTGTGGTTAAGGTCGACAATATACCTCCTAAAAACAGTCTAAAGTTAGGAGTCGTCTACGTCCAAGCTTACCCTAGATTAAGATTTTTGATTTTTGATTATTTTTTTCTCTTTCTTAATTGATTGGGTGAACTTGTTTGTTAACTATGCATGTCAGCTTGGTCGAGAGACCCAGTCACTTCTAGACTAACTAGGAACAGTTCACCACCCGAACCAAAATCCAATTCACATGGCACAACCACCATCACTGCAAGATAGGTTCTATCCTATTAGGACCTCTCTTCTATCTTGCATTCAACTGCCCGATGTAGGAGACGACCAATTTGAGTTGAAACCACAATACATCAACACTCTTCTAAAATTTCATAGATTTGACTCCGAGAATGCATACTTTTTCATAAAGAAATTTGAAGAAGTATGTCTAATGATGAAAATACCCAGCCTAGGAGTAGATGCCATTAAATTACGTTTTGTCCCATTTTCTTTGAAAGACTTAGCAAAGAAATGGCTTTACAGTCTAGAGGCCGGTTCCATGTCATCATGGAATAATTTCATCAAAGCCTTCTTAAAGAAGTTTTATCCTGTTCACAAGACTGCACAATTAGGAAAGGCACTTTGCAGTTTAAGCAAACAGCCAATGAACCTTTTTGTAAGTACTTCGAACGTTTTAAGGACCTCCTTACCCAATGCCCTCACCATGGGATAGAGAAATGGCGACTTTGCCAAGCTCTTTATGATGGGTTAGAATATCAAACAAAACCCTATTAGAATCCATGTGTCAAGGAGGATTTTTGAAAAAGAACGAAGATGAAGGATGGTGATTATATGAAGATTTGGCTGATAAGACCATCCAATGGGAACCAACTCCGAAAAAATTTAGGACTAATGACCCTAACTCTTCTAAAGGAGGCGCCTATTCCATTGACGCAAACATAGCTACCGAAGCTAAACTAGCTGCTGTGATGCGAAGACTAGAAGCTCTTGAAACTAAAGATCCAGTCTCAGTGAACCAAGTCAGCCCAACACCTTCGGCGAGCTGTACTTATTGTCAAGCCATGAACCATGTGTTCGAGGAATGTCCCGTCTTTATAGCTTATCAAACTTTGCTCGAGCATATGAATGCAGCCTTCATAAGGCCCGCTAACAATCCATATTCATCCACCTATAATCCCGGTTGGAGAAATCACCCAAATTTCTCATAGGGTCCAAACAACAATGATCAAATAAGGCCCAAATTCTCCAACAATTTTCAACAATCTCCTTATCAATAAAATTTTCCCAACCAAAGTCCTCCACCCTCTTTCCAAAATTCAAATATGGAAACAAGACTCTACAATATGGAAAGAAAGGTAGACACTCTAGTTAAAAGCCAAGACATACTAGCTCAAGTCTTGACTAGGATAGAGATGCAACTGAATCAATAAGAAAGACAAAAGAGAACTCTACCAAGTCAACCATTGCCAAACCCTAGGAATCCTAGGCAATCCAATGAGGCTCAAGACCCAAACCAGTGTAACTTGATTCACACGTTGAGATCAGGGAAACAAGTTGATAATCAAGTATCCATGCCATCAGACCCAACTTAACCGTCTATTCCATATAGTTCCACTCCATCTCCACAAAACTCCAAAGAAACTGAAGTTGATAAGTCAGCAATACAGGTGCACCAACCTATAGCCCCATTTTCAAATAGGCTTAGGAGTAATAAATGCATATATGGAGAAACTGCTCGAGGTATTTAATCAAGTTAGGCTTAATATACCACTTCTTGATGCAATCCAACAGGTCCCTAATTATGTTAAATTTCTCAAGGACATGTGCACCAAGAAAAGAAAGACAAATGTGCCCAAGAACGTTTTTTCTAGCCACTAACATTAGTGAGCTATTGTCCAACCAGATCCCAGTCAAGTACAAAGACCCTATTTGCCCCACCATTTCTTGCAAAATAGGTCAAGCTGAAATTAGTAGAGCACTTCTCGATTTAGGAGCAAGCATTAATTTGCTTCCCTTCTCCGTATATCAAAAACTTGGATTAGGCGAACTCAACTTAACTCAACTCAAGTTATGATCTAATTAGCTGATCGATCAATTAAAGTTCTAAAGGGAGAGATCAACGATGTCCTTATACGTGTAGGAGAATTATTTACCCAGTAGATTTCATTATTTTAGAGATACAACCTGTGTCTAATCCTAGGTCCCAAACTTCCATCATCTTAGGACGTCCGTTCCTAGCAACCGCTAACGCAATCATAAATTGTAGAAATGGATCCATGAGATGACTTTTGGAGACATGACCAAGAAAGTCAATGTTTTCAACTTAGGTAAGCACCCCTACGACATAAACGACCAACCTTTGAGGTCAACTTCATTGAAAATATGACTAGTGAGTATAAAGAGGAGATCACATTAGAATCAAAGGATGATGAAGAGTTAGAATCTAGTGATCTCAATCTTGATGAGATTGAGTGGGCAGCAAGTCCAAGTTCTATAGAGATGAAGAATTTAAGCTTAACACCTCCACCCATCGAGCCACCTCCTTCCTTAGAGTTAAAGACCTTGCCTAAACATCTTAAGTACGCCTACCTTGGTGAACAACAGACGCTACCAGTCATAGTTGCATCCAATTTGACTAATAAGCAAGAGGAAGACCTATTAGCAACCCTTAGGAGACATAGGGAAGCTATTGGTTGGACTATGACCGATATCAAGGGACTAAGCCCTAAAATAGTCCAACATAGAATCCATCTAAATGAAGGGGTTAAACCGAAGAGGGACCCACAGCGTAGGCTAAACCCGCTCATGCAAGAGGCTATACAAGCCGAAATAGAGAAACTGTTGGATAATGAGATCATTTATCCCATTTTCGATAGCCAATGGGTCAGCCCAGTGCATGTAGTCCCTAAAAACTCCAGTTTTACTGTGGTGAAAAACGACAAGTAAGAGTTAGTGCAAACACGACTACCAACCAAGGTTCGAGTATGCATAGACTATCGCAAGTTGAATACCGCTACTAGAAAGGACCATTTCCCCCTCCCATTTATTGACCAAATGCTGGAATGATTAGCGAGCGATGAGTATTACTGTTTCTTGGACGGTTACTCAGGGTATAACCAAATCCCAATAGCCCCGGAGAACCAAGAAAAGACAACGTTCACATGTCCATTTGGGATGTTTGCTATCGCCGAATGCCTTTCAGCCTATGCAATGCCCCCACAACATTCCAACGTTGCATGTTAAGCCTTTTCTCCGACATGGTCGAGCGCTTCTTGGAGATCTTCATGGACGACTTCTTCGTCTATGAAAATTTGTTTTACCAATGTCTACATCACTTAGAAGTAGTGCTAAAAAGGTGCACCAAAAGAATTTGACCCTAAATTGGGAAAAGTGCCACTTTATAGTATATCATGGGATTGTCCTAGGTCATGAGATATCTAGGAAAGGAATCAAAGTGGATAAGGCTAAGGTGGAAGTCATACCCAAACTCCCAATTCCACGATGCGTGAAAGATATTCGTTCTTTTTTAGGACACGCTGGGTTTTATCGTAGGTTCACTAGGGATTTTAGCAAAATTGCTGGACCCCTTATAAACCTTCTAGCCAAGACGTGCCCTTCATCTTTGATGACAAGTGTAGTAGTGTATGGAGAAGCTAAAATTAGAACTTATCTCTGCACCTATCATCTCACCTCCGGACTGATCCAAACCCTTTGAGATCATGTGTGATGCCTTCGATTTTTCTATAGGTGCTGTCTTAGGACAACGCAAAGACAACAAGCAGCACGTGATCTATTATTCAAGTAGGACACTCAATGATGCCCAAGTGAACTATACTACAACCGAGAAATAATTCTTAGCAGTAGTGTTCGCATTGGAGAAATTTCGCCCATACCTACTTGGGACCAAAACTGCGATATTCACCGATCATTCTGCACTTCGATACCTAATGCTCAAAAAGGATACGAAGGCCTGACTCATTCATTGGATCCTCCTCCTCCAAGAATTTGATCTCGAAATTCGAGATAAAAAGGGTGTCGAAAATGTCGTCGCAGACCATCTCTCTCGTGTGCCAAACGCACCTTCCGACGAACTGCCCATCAACGATAATTTCCCCGATGAACAACTTTTAACCATCTCTACGGAATCATGGTTTGCCGACATAGTTAATAATTAGTCACAAACCAAACCCCATCTAGTTGGTCAAAACAGAATAGATACCTGTTCTTATCTCAAGTCCGGTATGGGAGGACCCTTACCTCTTCAAATATTGTAGCGACCAAATAATTAGGAGATGTGTCCCCGAAGAGGAAACTATAAGTGTTCTAATCTTTTGTCACGAATTTGCTTGCGGTGGACACTTTGGTCCCTGCAAAACAGCCGAAAAGGTACTACAAAGTGGCTTCTATTGGCCCACGTTGTTTAAAGACGCATTTGACTTCTGCAAAACTTGCACAAGATGCCAAATGATAGGAAGGATTTCTAAACATAATATGATGCCCCTAACCCAATTCTACAAGTAGAACTCTTTGATGTTTGGGGCATTAATTTTATGGGTCACTTCCCTAATTCATTTGGGCACCAATACATCTTGTTGGCTGTAGATTACGTATCCAAATGGGTTGAAGCCATCCCTTGCAAGACAAATGACAACAAAGTTGTTGTCAAGTTCTTGAAAGAAAACATCTTTTCACGCTTTGGAACCCCTCGTGCCATAATTAGTGATAATGGTACACATTTTTGCAATAGAACTTTTGAGGCTCTTATGCGAAAATATGCCATAACACACAAGTTATTCATACCTTACCATCCTCAAATCAGTGGGCAGGTAGAAGTCTCTAATAGGTAAGTTAAGCTTATCTTGGAGAAAACTGTGAATCAAAACAGGAAGGACTGGTCTACCAAATTGGTAGATGCCTTATGGGCATATAAGACTGCCTTTAAAACGATTTTAGGAATGTCTCCTTATAAGTTAGTCTTTGGAAAAGCTTGCCACCTTCCTATTGAGTTAGAGCACCGAGCCTTATGGGCAATTAAGCAGCTGAATTTTGATCTAGATAAGGCTGGTGCACTTCAGAAATTATAAATTTCTGAACTTAAGGAGTTAAGGAACGGGGCGTATGAAAATGCGAAGATTATGAAAGATAAGGTTGAGGTTTTCATGATAAGTTCATCATGAGAAAAACTTTTGTCAAAGGACAAAAAATCTTACTCTATAATTCTAGACTTCACCTTTTTTCAGGAAAGTTGAAATCAAGATGGACAGGGCCTTTCGTTGTTAAGACTGTGTTTCTACATGGAGCCATAGAGATATACGACCCTAAGAATGAAAATGAATTCAAGATAAATGGTAAACGTCTGAAATCATTTTTGGAATCAGTACCGGAAACAGACATAGCCTTGAGTCTTTTTGACCCAATGTATCGGTAACTCTACCTCTCTGCCAGTTCATTTTATGCATTTATACATACATGCATACATTGAGGACAATGCATGAGATAAGTGTGGGGGAGGGTACTAACGCTTAACTTTTAAAAAATAAATAAATAAAAAATAAAAATAAAAAGAAAAAAGAAAAGAAAAATATTTTTATTAGCTGTAGGTTGTTGTTAACATAACTCACTAACTTTAGGTTATTAACTTAACAAATTTATATATATATATATATATATATATATATATATAATATATATATATATATATATATATATATATATATTTGAAAAAGGAAACAATAGTTTGACTTATCTTTTGAAAGAAATCCAAGTTAATCTTAAGAATTAGGAAAATCATGAGTAGAATTTCTAAAACTTGGTCAAAATAAAATAAATTATTGGATTTTTAGGTATAAGATGAAAAATTGAATAAGTAATTAGTTTTAATTTTTACCTTAATGAAATATGCATACCTAATACACTTACACATCTAGGATTCTAAGACAAAGACTCTTGTGCCTTATAAAAAAAATAAAAAAATAATAAAAAATATAGAGTTCACTAATTAAGCTGGATACATGTGCCTCAAGAAGCATAAGTATTCACGCCTAAAGGTGATTTTATAAATAAAGTTCTTAGTTTTGTGGCCTAATTCACTTGAGTCCTTAAGTCCGTGGGTTATTTTCTCTCTCGGTGCCCTAAAACTGACCGGTTTGGGAGCCACTGACCTTAGGCTCGCTACATGGGTGGATTAGAAAGCCTAAGAAAACTAAGAAATATTATCGATATATGTACTAACACATCTAATAGTCAATTAGTTAGGTATGAGGGCCTTAAGAAGCCTTGATACTTATACAAAAAAATTAGATGAGTTATACATATTAAGAAATAATAATAATAATAATAAAGAGGCATGAGAGTCCCAAGTTAAAGAATCCCTAGTAAAAATTCACATTCAAAAGGATGCATATGACTTAGGGTAACAAAAAAGACTATATAAAATTCAATTTTAATCCTTACCTAAAATTGATAACGAATTATTATATAAAGGCTAAGTTCAAGAATGAATAAAAATGATAATCCTAAAACTTATAGATTACTTAGTTTCTTCAAATATATTTCAAAGATTTCTCTCCTTTTTCAAAATAAATAAATAAATAAATTAATCACTAACATTTTTCTTTTTCTTTTATGGATTTTGTGGGTGTAATCCACTGAAAACCCTCACGAGACAACACTCGTCCTTTAGGGGTAACCTAGAGGTTTAACGGCTTATTACACGTGCTAAGTGCAACCGTGATTCCTACAAAAGTGACTTAGGATAGGTTAGTTTTTTTTCTTTTCCTTTTTCTTTTTATTTTTACTTGAGGACGAGCAAAAAGATAAGTGTGGAGGTGTGATAGGTAGTCAAAAGTGCATATTTATCATCATATTTATCATTATATTTTCCTACTTATTCTTTTATTAAGCACTATTACGTAATGTTTTATTGTTTAATGTTGTGCAGGCCTTGAGTAATTAAAGAATAAAGAAATAAAGTACAAGTGAAGTCCAAAAATCCCACAAGCCCACATGCATAATTTATTTTAGTAATTTAGAAGCTTCTATCTTATCTAACCTAATCTAAACTTGGATTTTGAATTATTAATTTAAAATATAGGAGAGGAAGAGGAAGGATAAAGTAGAACTCCTAATTGCTATTCAAATAAAGAGGAGGAGGAAAAGGATAAGATGGATCCCTATCCTAAAACAGAGATAGACTTCTACTTAAACCTAGTTGATTGCAATACAAAGATAAAGATAAAGGAGAGAAAGGCTTAAAGATAAAGATAAAGGGAACAAATCCTTTTAGAAATTCAGATTTTGATAACTTGCTTCTCAAATTATCCCGAGTTCTCACGATAGAGAGTCTGAATGCAGAATCCAGAAGGAGGCACCCAGATGGACGAACCAAAGAAGGCCACGCAAGAAAGCGCGTGGCCATTGGCCACGCTATTGCCGCGGAAACGCGGCTATAGTCGCGTGTCCGTGGCCGTTTGGGTTAATCTGGCAATGCAGTTTCGTGGGAGAGTTGTACTGGTACTCTACATCTTAAAACGCCTATAAATACCCCTGTAGAGCAACAGAGGAGGGGGATCTCAGAGCTGGAGCTTAGGATTTTCTTTAGATTTTTTCTTCTTTCTGAAATTTCTTATATTTTCCTTTTTTTTATTTTGGAGAAGAAGATTCTTGAAGAAGCAGAGGAGCCTTGTAACTGGTCAGTGACATCCAATAAAAGGTTCTTCATTCTTTTTATTCTTTGCAATTCAATTTAGTTTTCTTCTTAGATTATTTGTTTTTCTTCTTTTTAATTTTCATGCAACTTTTCTTATTCAAAATAAAAATTGAAAATAAGAATAAAAATATGAATAACTAATTAAACCTATAGTTTGCTAATCTCTCGATCAATTCTAGTTTAGTTTAAAAGATGAACTGATTAACATCTATGCCTGTTAGAAACCCTAGGATTAAATTAGTGTTCTTGAAGGTGAATCAATAATTTAGTTTACTTAATTTGTGTCGCACTTTTTAAATGATTATTCATGGTTCAATTTAAATACTTTGATAGCATAATTTTAAGGGGACTTTTCTTATGCTATACTTTGAAATTAAGATGAACTATAGTTTAACTTTTATTAGTGTAAACTAATTAGGGTTTACAACATCTTTGTTCATCTTGCTTGATTCTCAATCAAAACCCTTGGGTAGATAATTCTTCATTCAATATGATGTTCACTCTTTTAGACTAATATTTTGGTTATGGTAGATGATTAGTAAACTATATTTCTTTTACTTGATTGAATCTAATTCTCACAATCAATATCTCTTTTTCTTTTCCAAGCCAATTACAGAGAAGATCGTTCCGAAAAGCTTCCACCGCATCCTTCCTTGTGGATCGACCCGTCTAGCCCTTGCTACGCGGTTACATTGAGACGAGACTAAGACTTTCTACTCTAACTCTTTCTTTATTATTTTCCCGTCTCAATCATTACCAAAACCATTAGGGCTAATCTCTAAATCTCCAAACCATGGTGGTCCTTCCATCAAACTTTCCTTGAAAGTGATGCATCCAAAATTTTCACCATTTAGCTCGGAACGCATCCACCATCAAGGCACCATTACTCTCACGTCAAGCGAGAGTCCACATCTACATCAAATAAAATAGGAGTGATTTTTGGTACCCATACCTTGTTGGGTCTATGGGGGCTAGCACCTTTCCTAACCCAAACAAATTTGTTTGCAAAATTTGAATTGTTAATCCTATCATAACAAAATCTTGCAAGGTGGCCCTTACGTCCACAATGTGTACAAGTGTACACATGAGCATACATAGTGTTATGTGTGTGAACATGAGAAGCATGTGTATGCCGTATATGGTGTGCATGCATGTGAGGAGCATGTTTCTTGCGAAACATGAATTCCAATCGTGTGTGGTTCATGGCACAATGGCTCAAAGTGGAGCCCAAACAATCAACACTTTTCTTCAACATGCATATATCATTTTTAATACCTGAAGACAAAGTAGAGCATGCAACATGTTTGTTAATTGAAGATGAATCTATAGTAGTATGACAAACATGGGAAGATAAATCATTTTTCAAAGATTTATTTTTATTTGAAACTAAATCCAAATTCTTTGAAATTAAAGCAATTTTATTTTTTAAAGTTTCATTCTCTTTTAAAACAAATCAAGTTTTAAATATAGAGCCTCATTTTTCTTCAAAACAATTTCACAATCATTTTTATTTTTCAAAATTTGTTTTCATTTAGAGCAAGGTCAAGTTGGGATTTCAATGAGTCCCTTTTAATTGAAATCTCATCCCTCTCTTGCAAAACAATATCAAGTTTAGAAGATAAATTTATTTTCTTCTTTTAATGCAAAATTTTTCTTTTTCAAAAGTTTATACTTTTCTAACAAGTTTTCACAAACAATAGATAGTTCTTCATTTAATGCGTTAGCATCAATATAATCATCACCTGAAGAACTAGCATAATCATCTAGTTGAGTTTCCAAATGTACCTCAAGGGAGTCATTCCCTTGAACCATACAGCAAGGTTGGTCGGACTCTTCTCCACTAGATTCTTCCTCCACATATTTCGTCGTTTGAAGCTTGGGAGAGGTCAAAATATTTCACACTGCAAAAGCGGAATCACAATGAGAAATCATAGACAAATATTCTTTACTTAGTGTGCGTCTAAGTGCCTCTAGGACTTGTGCATTGGCCTCTATATGCTTGTTATTATCAAGATAGGATTTCTTGGTTATAGCAAGGTAAACATGCATACCTAGGATTTTTAAGTAAGCACTCATCCTAAGCTTCCATATATCGATATTAGAAACATCAAACATGGGAGGTGCAAGGTAATCCATGAGTGTGTGTAAACAAGTATGTGTGCAAATGCAAATACTAGATTAGCTAGCCAAGATCTCACTCCTAGGTGGTTAAACCTAATATCAGGAGCGCAGGCTCTGATACCAATTGAAAATACATCTAGAGGGGAGGTGAATAGGTGTATGGCTAATCTAATGACAAATGATGCGGAATTAAAAAAACTAAATGCAACACACTATGACCAAAAAGTGTAACTGAATTCTCGGTGAAGGGCTCTAAACTAACTCCTCTTGATTCCTCTAAATAAGAATTGAGGTGCTATTTGAAGCTCTCTTGGTTCAACACAAGTATGGACACACACAAACAATACCAAGTATATATGTATGATATGAACAATATCAAACAATGCAAGGTATAAAAAAGAGAGAGTTTAGAGATAATGGATCAATCGCAAACACCAAGATATATTTCGAGGTTCGATCCACTGCTCTACATCCCCGCCTTCACACAGAAGGATTTTCACTATGCGTCCACACAGGACTTCCCACACAGGGAACCTCCACCGAGGATTTGACAAATACAAAATAGGAGTATACAACTCTCTCTCCAACAAAACAACCTCTACACAAGAGGTAAGGCACAATAACAATCATCTCTACACTTAGAGGGATAAAACACTAAGCCAAATAATAATCACCTCTACACTTAGAGGGATACCAACAAACCAAAATCTCCTCCACAATCACCTCTACACAAGAGGGATAACACAAGTACAAAGCAAAGAGGATTACAATACTTGGTGGTCTCAACAAATCACAAACCAATTTTCCCACAAAATAAAGATCCTATAGATAGGATAGAGATGATAGCTCAAGTGTGAAAAACAAAGTGTTTAGAAAATAAATCATAAAGAAAAACACTTGGAAAAAACTCTAGAATGAAATAGAAATGAAGATCAAAATAATTTCCCAAAGACTCTCTTTTTCTTTGATTTTTTCAACACTTTAAAACAAATAAAGATAAATCTTTTTGCACAAAAACTTTTAAAAACTTGTAGCTAAACACTAGGAAAGATAGAAAATTTGGTCTTGAAAATCTTGAGGGCATTTATAACCCATTCTAAAAACTAGCCGCTGGCAATCTGGAAAAGCCAGATTTGCCCTTCCGGTCGACCGGGCGGTCGGGTTGACCGGGCGGTCGACCGACCAACGGTCATATTTCTGACCGTTGTGCCTCCGGTCTACCGCCCAGTCAGTTGGTCGACCGCGCGGTCGACCTGCCTTCTATAGCTGGCCTTTGTGCACGTCTCGTATACATCGGTCGACCGATCCGGTCGACCGACCACTGGTTCGGTTGACCGGCTCGGTCGACCGCCAGCTGATCTGGGATTTGAAACTTAGGTATTTTAACTCCAATAAAATCCCATAAAATCAATAAATTTCACAAAAATAAGTTCTTATAAGATCTTTGAATGCCAAATATGTGTGACAAAAAATCAACACATATTACAAACTATTTGAACCATTTTGTGATATTGAAAATTTGGCTTAAACACAAAATCGGTATTTTCCAAAAACCAAACTTTGAAATGGAAATCCGATTTTTTCAAAACTTGTCTAAATACAAAAACAAGAAATTTAAACTCTTTTTGAAGTATATTGTATATGGATAGAATCCAATACACATGTAAATAATATATTCATGTTTTTGACATGAAATCCAAAATAGGTTTTGTTTAAAAACAAAACTCCAAACACACGAATAGGATTATCAAAATAAGTTTTTCTAAGTAGATGAAGCATAGATGTATATAGATTAAATTTAATATTCATTAAACCATGTAAACTTGTTTTGATTCTATCTATTCATGAAAATCATATATTTGAGCTTGAAATCTAAAACCGGTTAAACCGAAAACCAAACAAATTGAAACTTGTGTGTGTTAACTAGAACATATCAATACTATCTATCTTTACATAAGATCTAAACAAGCTAAACTAAACACAAACCGAATTCTTCTTGTCTCCAAGCCGACTCGATCCAAACGCGATCCAACGAGCTTGACTGCAATCGAGTACTAGATGCGATCTTGACGCGCGAGCTCTTGAATCTATATGTGTTAGCTCCAAAACTCCTTTGTTAAAGCCAAACACCTACTAAGATCTTGATCAATAACTGAAACTCTATAAACACAAGATCATTAGTAAACTATAACTACATGAGTTAATCATCATTAAAACTAGAGTGATGGGCCTCTGGGCCAACGCGTACCTCACTCCATATACTGTATAATTGAACTAACGTTCTTTTTACAGGGGTTATACTGAAATATTTTATTTTATAAGTATTAATGTGAATATATTTGATTATATATTTGATACTGACCAATTTCAGTCTAATTGGTGTTTAACTAAGAAAGGAAATTGAAAGGTAGTTCTGTAATTAAGGAATGCTCTATTGAACAGAAAACCCCCCACCTGATACTCACCGAACGGGCCAGTTAGATCGATGATCTTTATTAGTTGGTCAGATTTAACACTCTTAAGACAATTAGTATTGTAGTTACTAAATTCTACTCTGCCTGAATGCAGAAAATATTTGAAACTAATCATGAGGATAGTTCCAGCAGGGCTCTGAACATGCCGATTTAGTCAATGGTGTCTGCTCTACTTCCAAATTCGAAGTCAGAGAAACCAGAAAAATTTGATGGCATAGAATTCAAGAGATGACAACAGAAAATGCTCTTCTACATGTCATTCTACATCTGACCAAATTCCTTCAAGAAGATCCACCAGAGTCCGAAACTGATCGGGAATCCATCCTTGCAGTCGATGCATGAATACAAGGTGACTTTCTTTGCCGAAATTACATTTTAAATGGACTGGATGACTCTCTTTACAATGTCTATAGTCCTATCCAAATGTCAAAGAAGTTATGGGCAAGCCTCGACAAAAAGTACAAGACCGAGGATGTCTGTACTAGAGCTAAAGTTGAAAGATCTCATTGTGAGGCTTAGGATTGAGGAAGACAACCAAAAATCCAAAAAAAGGAGTAACAAGTACTCCTATGAAGCCAAGGCCAATGTGATCGAAGACTCGAAGAGGAAAGCGTCTACTTCCAAAGGCTTGAAACGAAGGAAAACTGGCCCAGGGTTCAAAAGCAAGGACCAAGAAGGCAATAACAAGTGTTTCAAGAGAACTTGCTACATCTGCAACAAAGAGGGAAGAGGGACAGAAGGCGAATGAATGTCGCAGTCGTTCCAAAAGAAATAAGAAGTACCAACCACAGTTAAACCTGACCGTGCTTCGCCAAGCCTATAAATTGTGGTGTCAGA
This sequence comes from Agave tequilana, assembly GCA_038442645.1. NCBI lineage: Eukaryota > Viridiplantae > Streptophyta > Magnoliopsida > Asparagales > Asparagaceae > Agave > Agave tequilana. Next base: position 32,511 of record JAVJIF010001843.1, read on the forward strand.
AGTGAATCTGACAACAACAACAACAACAATTGGTGGGTAGACAGGCACATCTGTTCCGTGAAAATACTACTGAATAAAAAATTGGAGCATAATAAGCAACTATTCATAGGCAACTCAGCCGTCTTCAAAGTTAAGGGAAAGGGAAATGTTATACTGAAGTGAACATCTGGGAAGGAACTCACTCTGAACAATGTGCTACATGTTCCAGATATCCGCAGGAACCTGATCTCCGGTTCAATCCTTAGTAAGAAAGGTTTTAGAATGATATTTGAATCTGATAAATTTGTACTTACTAAGGATGGGAAATATGTGGGTAAGGGTTATCTTGTTGATGGTCTTTTTAAGGCCAATGTTGCTGTTGTGGATAAAAAGTCAGTGTATTAGTTACCCGAAACTCATAAATAAAGAATTTTTTTTTTGCATGAGTCTCCTATATTATGGCATGCTAGATTAGGGCATATAAATTACTAGTTTATAGAACTTGTCTTATTTAGGATATATTATTAAACTCAACTTGGAAGAAATTTGCAAGTGTGAGATGTGTATTGAAACCAATTTCACAAAAAAACTCATTTCACGCAATTGATTGAAATACAGAACCTTTAGGTTTAAACATAGCGATTTTGTTACTTGAAGTTTGCTCCAACAAGAGGTAAAAAAAGTATTTTATTACTTTTATTAATGACTGTACAAGATATTGTTATGTGTATAAACTGTTGGCCCAAAGACCCATCACTCTAGTTTTGATGATGATCAACCCATGTAGTTATAGTACTAATGATCTTGTGTTTATTTAGTCTCAGATTTATGGTCAAGATCTTAGTTGGTGTTTAGCTTCAACAAAGGATTTAAAGTCAAGTTTTCGACCTAACACGGTTTGATTCAAGAGCTTGTGCATCAAGACCATATCAAGTACTCAGGAGGAGTCTAGCTCGTTGGATCTAGTTTGGACCAAGTCAAGAAGAAGATGTGAAGACTTCAAGGGAAGACTTCAAGATCAAGACTTGTGTCTAGGTTTGTTTTTATAAGATTTATTTTAGATTAAAATGTAAAGGATAGAATAGTTGGTGGATTGCTCAAGTATACTATATACACACACACTCTTGATTTAAATGAGTTTTTCACAAAAGAGAAAGTTTTTATTTTGAAAAATACAAAAGAAGTTTTTATTTTGAAAAATACCGTTTTGATTTTTGGAATTCAAAGTATACATGTCTTTAACCAAAACCATGTTTAGTGCTTATTGTCAAAACATAGATATTTCACCATGTATGTGTAATGGATCATATCCATACACAATATGCTTTCAAAATATTTAAAATATCTTGTTTTTATTTGGAGAAGTTTGGAAAAATAAGTTTTGGAAAACCCAATTTGAAAAAATACAGTTTTTGTTTTGAGCTAGATTTTCCAAGTTACAAAAATTGTTCAAATTGTTTGTAACATGTCTTGATTTTACTCAAACATGTTTGATTATCAAAGTATTATACTGAAACTATTTTTGTAGATTTTTCGTGAATTTATGGGATCTTATTTAAGCTAAAATGTCAACTTTTTAATCCCTAACTCTGACCTGTCTGGCTTCTGTCGGTCGACCGGACCGGTCGACCGAGCTAGGACGGTCGACCGACGTGCACAAAATGTGCACGCCAGATCTGCTGGAGGGCCGGTCGACCGACCCCGGTCGACCGCAGAGAGCTTCTGCTCTCTGGAAAGCCTCGGTCGACCGGCAGAGAACTCTGTTCTCTGTTCTAGGCAGCGATCGACCGGGCCGGTCGACCGACGCCCCAACGGTCAGAAATCTGACTGTTGGCGGTCGACCGGGACGGTCGACCGTCAGCCGCCAGGGCTGAAAAATGCCCCAACGGCTAGTTTTTCTAGCCCTATAAAAAGAGGGATTTTGGGGCTGTTTTCTCTAAGATTTTTCAAGTGATTTTGCACCAGTTTTTCCTACATCTATTAAGAGTTTTCTCCACTTGTTTAGAGAGCAAATATTTTCAATCAAAAGGGGAGTTTATCAAGAGTGATTCAAAGTGATTTTCTTGAGTTTTCCTCCACCATTTCCATCCTAGTTTTCTCACACAAACACTTGAGCTATCCATTGCTATATCTACCTATAGGGATATTTGTTGTGAGAGGATTTTAGGTGATCAAAGTGTTGTGATCACCAAAGTTCAACTTTGTACTTTGAGGAGGCGGACTTGCGGGTTCGCGGTGTTTCGAGTTCGTGTGTGAACTTGGTGTTTGAGGTGCGGCCTCGGCGAGCTAGTGGGCGTGCGGTGTGTTCTGCGGGAACAAGAGAGGGACTAGAGAGTCCAAGAGCTTGTAGGTGTTGCGGCACCAAGTGATCCGGTGGGATAGATTATAGTGAAAATCCTTCATAGTGTTGAAGACGGGGATGTAGAGCAAGTGTGCTCGAACCTCGAAACAAATCTCCCGTGTTTGCGATTGCTCTCTTTATCTCTTACTTGTCTTTATATCTTGCATGCTAATATTGTCTTTATCTTTATATGCTTGATATATTGTGTGCTTAATTGTTATATGCTTGGGGATTGTTTGCTAACACTTGTATTCAACCAAGAGAGCCAACGCGGCACCTCAACTCTTATTTAGAGGAATCTTGAGGAGTTAGTACAGAGCCCTTCACGGGGAATCCGGCTACACTCTTGTGTTATACTAGGTGTTTAGTGTAAGAAGTTTTAATTTGCATCATATAAGTTTTAATTCCGCATTATTGACCATTAGATTAGCTCATCACCTATTCACCCCCTCTAGGTGATTTACAGTTGGTATCAGAGCCAAGTGCTCTTGATTTAGGTCTTACAACCTAGAGTTAAAGATCCTGATTTTATAGCTAATCACAATATTTGTACACACACCATGGATTTCATGTCACCTCTCACTTTTGACATTCTTAACATCCAAATTTGAAAGGTTAAAATGTCCTTATTCCTCAAAGCCCTAGGCATTCATATTTATTTTGCCACTACTAGAGATTCTTATTGTTTAAATGACGAAAATATTGAGGCTAATGCAAAAGCCCTACATGCTTTAAGATCTACCCTAAATGATGATTATTTATCTAGGGTTGCTAATCTTGATTCGGATTTTGTAGTTTGGAACACAATACTCTCCCTTGGCGAACAAGAACAATATTATGCGGGGAGCGACTCGGATGTTAGAAGTGACGCTTCAAACGTGTGCTACATGGTCCAAGGGGATAACCCCCTTGAGGTAACTACCGAATCCGAGGTAGATGAAGATGTTGATATGTCCTATGATGAGCTTGAATCTTTTTGTCAACAGCTTCTAGAAAAATATGACATGCTTAAGAAAGATAACAAGAAAATGAAAAAGAAATTTGATTGCATGTTAAATGAAAAAGATTCTTTACAAGAAAAGTTTGAAAATATTTCAAAAGAAAATGAATCTTTGAAAAATGAAAACGTTTCCTTGCTTTCTAAATTGAATGATCTTTGTGAAGGAAACACTACTTTGAAAAATAAGATTGTTTTGGTGGAAAAACAAAAAGAAGTTACTTTGCAAGAAAACACTTCTTTAAAAGGAAAAATGGTTGAAAAAGAAAAAGTAAAAGTTTCTAAAAAGAAAAAGAATAATGATTCTCATTCTCACCATGCTTTACATGCCACTACTAATGAGATGAAATTTTTGAAAATAAAATAAATTGTTTGAGCTCAACTTTGAGCACATGTGCAGTTAACCATAAAAGATTGGAAACCTTATTTTCAAAGAAACAAGTTCCACATGTTCATGCACATCATCCACATCATGCATATGCACACTTTGCACGTCACGATCACCCTCATACACATGTGCATAGTAAAGTGTACACTTGTACACATTGTGGCCGCAAAGGCCATTTAGCAAAATTTTGTTATGATAAGATTAATTCTTTAAATTTTGCTAATAAAATGTTTGGGTTCCTTACAAGACTAACCCTCAAGGACCCAAAGGAAAATGGGTACCAAAATCCCTACCTTTTGTATTTGATGTAGGTGCGGGCTCTCACAAAACGTGAGAGGTTTGGTGCCTTGGTGGTGGTTGCACATGGAATTGATGGACATACTTTTGATGCACCGCTATCAAGGAGTTTTGGTGGATAAACCACCATGTTTTGGGATTTGGAGCATAGTTCTTTGGTTTGGTAACTATCTCTAAAACTCCTAGTTTATTTACATGCCTTTTTCATATATGATATTTTTAGCATGTTTATGTTTTATTTGTTTCGTGCTTCATGTGGTAAATACTAGTTTAAATGTAGATTTTATCAAAATTTGGATATATACATGTACAAGTAGTAAGCAACAAATTGATTCATATATGTTTGCACTTCATTGTTCATTTGTTCTTACTACATGCACATGTATAGCCTAGTTTTGATGATTCTATCATTTATACATGGTTTGCCTCTTTTCATGTTTTTACTTCATGTATATGTATTTTGTATTCAAATCTAATAAATATACATGTATGTCTCTTGAGTCAATTGTCGTCATGCAATTTACCTTATGGACTCATTTTATATTTGGGATATGTATGAATATTGTTAGTTTTGGATAAATCATACATATACCTAGAAGTTTGTTTTTAAGATGAAAAAAAATTTGAATTTTTATGATTTTCATCTTTAATTGAAAAATGAATTTTCATGATTTTTGTTTTGATAAAATGATAATTGTTTTGGGCTTCATTGATTATCTTCATGGAAAATGCTAATTACATGTTGTTTGTGCACTCATAATTAATTTGTTTTCTCATGACTATATTTTCAAGAGTCTTTATAAGCTTTATAGATCTTGAGTAACAACTTCTATGTATTTAGTATGTTTCATGATAGACATATGATTTGATTTCATGTTTTGAAGGATCTTTAACTAGTTTTTTAAAAATTATTTTTAACTAGTTATTTATTCTTCTTTCGATAGTGTTTTCACTATAAAAATATTTTCAAACACCTATTTTTGAAAACCCCTACCTACCCTTTCATGGGTGGACGGATGGGCGAGTATGCCTTGTCAGCTTTATTGAAAAATCTTTTATCTTGTGCATATAAAGGGTGGTAGTTTATGAGTTATATACTTGATTTACATTATTATTTTCAATTGATATTGAAAAACACCTAGAGGGGGGGTGAATAGGTGTAAGTGCTAATCTAGAAATTAAGTGCGCTAAATGCGGAAGCTTAAAAACAATATTGCAATCACACTTAATACAACCAACAAGTGTAGCCGAATTCCCCGTGAAGGGCTCTGGATTAACTCCTCTTGATTCCCCTAAATATGGGTGGAGGTGCTATATGAAGCTCTTGTGGTTAAGTATAAGTGAAGCACACACACAAGCAAGCCAAGCATATAAGGATGAACAATATAAAAGATGCAAGGCAACACAAGCAATATATGATATGAATGAATGAATGATGCTTTGCACAAAATAAAGAGAGAGAGAGAGTGTGTAGAGAGACAATGGATCAAACGCTAACAACAAGATATATTTCGAGGTTCGAGCCCCTAGCTCTACATCCCCGCCTTCACCACCGTGAAGGATTTCCAATCCACTATCTCCCACCGAGGGAACCTCCACCGAGGAGGATTTGTTACAACAATAGGAGTACCGAACTCCTCTCTCAAACACCGCCTCACAACCGAGGGGTAGGCCCGTAGCCAAACAACCACAACACCTCTACGAAGAGGGTTTACAAACCAAACTCCACCTCTCACTAGAGGGAGAAAACACCACTCCGATCAACCTCGACCAAAGAGGGATACAACAAATCAAGGAGGGTTTACAACTTGGAGGCTCAATCAACCTCAAACAATCTCTTTTTCTTTTTTTTTCTTTTCCACAAAACAAGATCCTAATAGATTAGGATAGAAGATAAGGCTCAAGTGTGGAAAACTTAAGTGTTTTGATCAAAGAAATTCTCTTGGGTAAACACCAAAAATGATATAGAAATTTAGATCAAAAACTAATTCCCAAAACCCTAATTTCTTTGAAATAAACAAAACACTTAAAACAAATAAGATTGATCTTTTGGCACTTAAAACTCTTTTGAAAACTTGTTTAAAACACTGAAGAAGTCAGGAAATTTTAGCTCTAAAAATCTTGGCCAAAATCCCAAAGAAATGGGGTTTATATAGGCCAAAACAGAAACTAGCCGTTAGGCTGATCTGGCAGCCTGACAGGCCTAGCGGTCGGCCGGCCGGCCGACCGCCAACGGTCAGAAATGTGACCGTTGGGGCAACCCGGTCGACCGCACGGCCGACCGCTCAGATACAGAGAGCAAAGCTCTCTGGTCCGGTCGGCCGCCCGGCCGACCGTCCCTGTGTATGCCAAACGTGCACAAGCCTGTGCACGTCGGTCGACCGCAAGGGTCGACCGGCCTTTGGTACGGTCGACCCGTGCGGTCGGCCGACCTGGCCTGTCAGCCACAATTCTGGGACAGAAACACATGTTAAAAATCTTTTAAAAATTCTTTTCTCTTATAAAAATACTCAAAAATAGTTTTATCATTTTGCATTGATATATAAACATGTGATAAAAAGTTTAGCTCAAATATCAATCAATATGAACTATTTTTGTGTTTTAACATTTTTACCAAAAACCAAAACATGTATTTTATCAAACTTGGATTTTTCAATACATGAATTGGATAGTCAAAATAAGTTTGTTTAAAAGTTAAGTATGCATGTATAGAATGAATCTACTATACATAAACCAAGTAAACTTGTTTTGATCAATCTATTCATGAAAACAAATATCGGTTAAACCAAAAACCGAAAAATCAATATCCAAACATAAAACGTGTGTATTGTGCACTTGAGCATATCAACTATACTAAGCTTTACAAATGGATCTAAAACACACAAACTAAACTATGAATACCTAAGTCTTCTTGACGATCTTCATCTTCAAGTCGACTCGGTCCAAACACCGTGATCCAACGAGCATGGCTATGAATGATCTTGTCGCTCGGGCTCGGGAATCACCAAGTGAAGGCTTCCAAACTTCTCTTTTTGAAGCAATCACCAACTAATATCTTATTACATGATCTGAAACTAAAATCACAAGATTATTAGTAAACATAACTACATGAGTTAATCATCATCAAAACTAGAGAGGAAGGCCTCCGGGCCAACAATCTCCCCCTTTTTGATGATGACAAAACTCATGGAGTTATATATGCATGGATTAAAGTTAAGCTTCAAAGAAGCTCCCCCTTAACTCATGCATAAACAAATAAACACAATGAATATGCAATGAAGGCTCTTAAACATGAATGCATAGATATGCATAAACAATAAAAAAAGTTCTAGATACCAATGAAATGTTCAATTACAAAACATGCTCTAGATACCAATTAAAATTAAACTAAATTAAACTTAATATATGCAAAAACATAACTATGCATATAACTCAATAACTCAAAATCTTTCTCCCCCTTTTTGTCAATCATCAACAAAGGGGTAAACAATCAAAACAAAACAAAATTTTCTCACCCTTTTTAATACAAAGAATCAATCATCAATAAAGGGTTAAATGCAAAACTAAATCAATAAATTTTTCTCCCCCTTTTCTTCGAAACAATGAATCAACAAAAGGGTTAATAAAAAAACAAAGTTCTCCCCTTTTTGTCTAAAACAAAAACAAAAACCTAATAGGGGTGACAATCAATTAATATATCAATTGAAAATATGTCAATGAAGCATCTTGATACCAATTGAAAGTAAACATAGTCAATCAACAAATGGTATATGCTATATACATTCATGAAGAGGAAGACGCTAAGTTAACTTCCCTACACATATGCATTACATGAAGAAGGGATGACAAGCCCCAATTCACATAACACATATTATGTAATGCATAAGCGGAGATGTGAAGCTCCCCTTACACACGTGTATCACATAAAGAAGAGATATCAAGCTCCTCAATACAAGATACACACAACATGATTCTATATGTAGAAGAGATGTTAAGCTCTCCTTGCATATAGTCAATATAAATCAAAACTTTTGTATTTATTTTTAAAACAAAATTTGAGATACCAATTTTAAAACATATTCAAATATATATCATGATATCAAAAGATAGTATTTTTCTTTTTAAGCCATATAAACAATTTTGATTGTGATATCATATGCTTAAAATAAACATCAAATTTCCAATCATAAAGTGTGGGAGTGGAAATCAAATACCAATTGAAATATGAAAGTCAAATTTTCTCCCCCTTTATGAAATACAAACTAAAACAATGCGTAGGCTTGATACCAATTTAAAAATAATCAATTGAAATAGGATAATCATTAAGGTTTTCAAGCTTAGCATAAACAATATATATGTATGAAAATTAGATACCAATTGACATTGATACCATTAGAATTTGAACGCATACATACATAAAAACATATGAGTATACAATAAGAACAAAATTGATATCAATTGAAAGAGTTCAATGATACCAATTGGAACAACAAAATAAGCATGGTATAACTCATATCAAAACGAAGAATACGAACTAGTTAAAATGAAAAGTTTTGTTAACTAGTACGAAATCCTTCAAGCAAGGAATAAAACAAAATAGTTTTTCATAAAACATGAAATCCACATGATAGTCAACACTCAAGTCAATGAAGCATAAATATGACTCATGAAAATAAAACATGAGTAAATAAGAAATGTGAGTGTACAAATACAATGTGAAGAACATGATCATGAAAATATACAATTTAGCTCAATATTCCTTGAAACAAGAAAATCATCAAAACTTATTTAATCTTCAAGGTATATGTATGTCTTATACAAACTAAAATATACATACATATCCAAACACAACGAGTCCACATGAAGATATATGCATGAAGGCACGTGACTCAAAAAGGATGTATATGTATAATAATGGTTTGAATAAGGTAGACATATACATGAAGTCAAACATCAAACATGAAAACATGAAAAACTAGATTTTCATTAAAACAAAATTTCATTTCAAGGTATATGTATGATTTGTCAACGCAAGAAGTATACATACATATCCCTAAACACAATTTGAGTCCATAATAAAGATTTGCATGAAAAGCAAATGACTCAAGGGGTATACATGTATATCTTAAAGTTTGGCAAAATAAACATATACATGAAATGAAAACTCATACACATAAACAAACTCAAGAATAGGAATACAAGTTTAAAATGCATGGATCATCAAAACTAGACTATACTAGCACATCTAATGAGAACAAATAAGCATTCAAGCTCACACACATATAGATTTATTTGTGTCCCACTATACGCACAAGTATATACCTAGTCTTAATGAAAAATTAACACTTAAACAAATATTCAAATCATGAAGCATCAAAATGTAAATCAACATGATAAACATAAACATGATTATTATGTAAATTCTCATGTTATTAAACCTATGATAACCATGATAGCTAAACAACTACGAGAACACAAAATAATAATCCATTTTAAATATGGGTGTCTCAAATTGCTATTCATGTATGTCAAGGATTCAATAATCATGGTATTTTCACAATAATCTATAAACATCAAAAAAAATATGAAATACAAATCATAAACTTCATATGATCAATATGTACATGCATATGCATTAGATCTAGGCCATACATATTAGCTCAAAACAAGGTGAGAACACAAAAATATAAGTCCATATTAAACATGGGTGTCTTAAACAACTAACATGTATTACACTAATCTAATTAACATGGCATTTTCATAATGGTCGATAAACATTAAAACATGCTATAAACACATGATATGAAAAGCATGTAAATATAAATAAGGAGTTAGAAATCGTTACCAAAACCTAGAAGACAACTCTCCTTGTCTCCAAAATATGGTGGTCCTCTCCACCAAACGTCCCTTGAAAGTGATGCATCCAAATAGTAATCTTTAGGCACGGAACGCATCCACTCCAAGGTACCTCTACTCTCACGTCATGCGAGAGCCCACACCTATATCATAAACAAGAGGGGTGGTCTTTGGTACCCACAACTTTTTGGGTCCATGGGGGTTAGCACCTTCTCTAACCCAAACAAAATTATTTGCTAAATTTAAAGTATATATTCTATCAAAGCAAAATTTAGCAAGGTGGCCCTTACGTCCACAATGTATACAAATGTACACATGAGCATACATAGTGTGATGGTGTCCGTGAGGAGCATGTGTATGCCGTGGGGGGTGTGCATGAATAGATGGAACTTGCTTCTTTCGAAACAAGGTTTCCAAACGTGTATGCCCAACAACACATTGGCTCAAAGTGGAGCCCAAACAATCCATATTCTTCTTAAGCAAATTTATATCATTTTCAATAGTAGAAGAAATGGAGCATGCAAGGGTGATCTAGGTGAAACTACCCTAGCATGGCAAACATGTGCATCAATCTTATTTTGCAAACAATTATTTTTCTTTAAACAAACATCTAATTCATTAGAAATAGAAATTATTTTGTTTTTCAAAGCAACATTTTCTTTTAAAACAAAATCAACTTTTGAAGTTAAAACTTTATTATTCTTCAAAACATCATTACAATCATTTTTAGATTTCAAAAATTCATTTTCTTTTAAAACAAGGTCTAGTTGAGATCTCAATGAATCCCTTTCATTATAGACCTCAACCTTCTCTTGCAAAACAATGTCAAGTCTAGAAATTAAAATTTTATTTTCATTGTTAAGGCCTAGACTTTTCTTTTTCAAAATTTTATATTTTCAAATTAATTTTTCACAAACTATTGATAGTTCTTCATTTAAAGCATGGGGATCAATATTATCATCACATGAAGAACTAGCACTATCATCACAATCAAAGTGGGATTCCGAATGTACCTCAAGGGAGTCATTCCCTTAGATCATGTAGCATTGTGAATCAGATTCTCCACTAGTCCCCTCCTCTTGTTGGATTGGCATCTGAAGCTTGGAGGTGGTGGTTGTTGTCAACTTGTTCCACACTGCAAAGGCGGAATCAAGGTTAGAAACATGCATAAGATAATCTTTTGAAAGCGTGCTTCTAATGGCCTCAAGGGCTTGTGCATTGGCCCCTATATGCTTGCTATCACTAAGGAAGGATTCCTTGGTAATGGCAAGGTGAACCTTATATCCTAAGGTTTGTAAATAGATGGACATCTTAGTCTTCCAAACAAGAAAGTTGGAAGGGTCAAACATAGGTGGGGTCATGAAGGCCATGGGTCCAAACTATATGTGTGCAAACAAACAAATGCAAATGTAGATTAGCAAACAAGGATCTCACTCCTAGGATGTTAAGCCTAAAGTATCAGGAGCGTAGGCTCTGATACCAATTGAAAAACACCTAGAGGGGGGGTGAATAGGTGTAAGTGCTAATTTAGAAACTAAGTGCGCTAAATGCGGAAGCTTAAAAACAATATTGCAATCACACTTAATACAACCAACAAGTGTAGCCGAATTCCCGTGAAGGGCTCTGGACTAACTCCTCTTGATTCCCCTAAATATGGGTTGAGGTGCTATATGAAGCTCTTGTGGTTAAGTATAAGTGAGGCACACACACAAGCAAGCCAAGCATATAAGGGTGAACAATATAAAAGATGCAAGGCAACACAAGCAATATATGATATGAATGAATGAATGATGCTTTGCACAAAATAAAGAGAGAGAGAGTGTAGAGAGACAATGGATCAAACGCTAACAACAAGTTATGTTTCGAGGTTCGAGCCCCTAGCTCTACATTCCCGCCTTCACCACCGTGAAGGATTTCCAATCCACTATCTCCCACCGAGGGAACCTCCACCGAGGAGGATTTGTTACAACAATAGGAGTACCGAACTCCTCTCTCAAACACCGCCTCACAACCAAGGGGTAGGCCCGTAGCCAAACAACCACAACACCTCTACCGAAGAGGGTTTACAAACCAAACTCCACCTCTCACTAGAGGGGGCAAACACCACTCCGATCAACCTCTACCAAAGAGGGATACAACAAATCAAGGAGGGTTTACAACTTGGAGGCTCAATCAACCTCAAACAATCTCTTTTTCTTTTTTTCTCTTTTCCACAAAACAAGATCCTAATAGATTAGGATAGAAGATAAGGCTCAAGTGTGGAAAACTTAAGTGTTTTGATCAAAGAAATTCTCTTAGGAAAACACCAAAAATGATATAGAAATTTAGATCAAAAACTAATTCCCAAAACCCTAATTTCTTTGAAATAAACAAAACACTTAAAACAAATAAGATTGATCTTTTGGCACTTAAAACTCTTTTGAAAACTTGTTAAAACACTGAAGAAGTCAGGAAATTTTAGCTCTAAAAATCTTGGCCAAAATCCCAAAGAAATGGGGTTTATATAGGCCAAAACAGAAACTAGCCGTTAGGCTGATCTGGCAGCCTGACAGGCCTAGCGGTCGGCCGGCCGGCCGACCGCCAACGGTCAGAAATGTGACCGTTGGGGCAACCCGGTCGACCGCACGGCCGACCGCCCAGATACAGAGAGCAAAGCTGTCTGGTCCGGTCGGCGGCCCGGCCGACCGTCCCTGTGTCTGCCAAACGTGCATAAGCCTGTGCACGTCGGTCGACCGGCCTTTGGTACGGTCGACCTGTGCAGTCGGCCGACCTGGCCTGTCAGCCACAATTCTGGGACAGAAACACATGTTAAAAATCTTTCTAAAAATTCTTTTATCTCTTATAAAAATACCCAAAAATAGTTTATCATTTTGCATTGATATATAAACATGTGATAAAAAGTTTAGCTCAAATATCAATCAATATGAACTATTTTTTGTGTTTTAACATTTTACTAAAAACCAAAACATGTATTTTATCAAACTTGGATTTTTCAATACATGAATAGGATAGTCAAAATAAGTTTGTTTAAAAGTTAAGTATGCGTGTATAGAATGAATCTACTATACATAAACCAAGTAAACTTGTTTTGATTAATCTATTCATGAAAACAAATATCGGTTAAACAAAAACCGAAAAACCAATATCCAAATATAAAACGTGTGTGTATTGTGCACTTGAGCATATCAACTATACTAAGCTTTACAAATGGATCTAAAACACACAAACTAAACTATGGATACCTAAGTCTTCTTGACGATCTTCATCTTCAAGTCGACTCGGTCCAAACACCGTGATCCAACGAGCATGGCTATGAATGATCTTGTCGCTAGGCTCGGGAATCACCAAGTGAAGGCTTCCAAACTTCTATTTTTGAAGCAATCACCAACTAATATCTTATTACATGATCTGAAACTAAAATCACAAGATTATTAGTAAACATAACTACATGAGTTAATCATCATCAAAACTAGAGAGGAAGGCCTCCGGGCCAACAGATATCTCAATTGATATTTTTGTATATACTCATATTTTGTTTCTATATATGTATGCTTCAATTCAAATAATATCAATTTCTATTGGTATTCTCTTTTCATACATATATATGATTTGTTGGTGCTTGATTCTCAAGATATTTACATGTTTAAAGCACAAAGTATGTTTATGCTAAGCTTAATTCAAATCTTAATTTTCAATTGATTTCTTAATTGGCACTTTCTATATAAGCTTATGTATTATCTTCGATTTGTATTTTTTTACAATTGGCATTTGTTTATTATTGATATCAAAATGTACAATATGTTTCAATTGGTATCTATTAATCTATTTATTTCAATTAGTATCCATGAAAATTTATATTGGTATCAAAATATAAAATACTTTCTTTCATTGGTATCAAGATTACAATTTGTATCAAAATTTCATTGTTATTTCAATTGATAAAATGTTTCAATTACAATTAAAAATCAAAATTTGTAATGTTTATTTACATTTGGTATCTTAAAATTTGATTTACTAAGATATCTCAAAATTTTGTATTATTGAGAAAATTCAAAATTTGTTTTAATAAGAAATATTAAAAATGTTTGATTTATATTGCCTATATGCAAGGGGAGCTTAACATCTCTTCTACATATAGATTTATGTTGAGTGTATCTTATATTGAGGAGCTTGACAACTCTTCTTTATGCGGTACACGTGTGTAGGGGAGCTTCACATCTCCTCTTATGCATTGCATATTATGTGTTATGTGAATCAGGGCTTGTCATCCCTTCTTCATGTAATACATATATGTAGGGAAGTTAACTTAGCGTCTTCCTCTTCATGAATGTATATCGCATATATCTTTTATTGATTGATTTGAGTTCACCTCTTTGTTAATTTTTGTTTCTAACAAATTGGGGGTGAACATTGATTTGTTTTTGCTTTAACCCCTTTGTTGATGATTGACAAAAAGGGGGAGAAGTATTTTAGTATATATGCATGTTTTGAAAAAAGGATTTATGTTCATGCATATTGTTTTGTTTTGCAAATAGGAGAAAAAAAGAATTTGATGTGTTTCATTCTTGTTTATGCATGTTTATCTCCTTGTATTTGCATACATGTTTATAAGCTTTCATTGCATATTTATTTATTGTGATGCATGAGTTAAGGGGGAGCTTCTTTGAAGCTTTACTTTAATCCATGTATATATAACTCCATGAGTTTTGTCATCATCAAAAAGGGGGAGATTGTTGCCCAAAGGCCCATCACTCTAGTTTTGATGATGATTAACTCATGTAGTTATAGTACTAATGATTTTGTCTTTATTTAGTCTCAGATTTATGGTCAAGATCTTAGTTGGTGTTTAGCTTCAACAAAGGATTTAAAGTCAAGTTTTGGAGCTAACACGGTTTGATTCAAGAGCTTGTGCATCAAGACCATATCAAGTACTCAGGAGGAGTCTAGCTTGTTGGATCAAGTTTGGATCAAGTCAAGAAGAAGATGTGAAGACTTCAAGGGAAGACTTCGAGATCAAGACTTGTGTCTAGGTTTGTTTTATAAGATTTTGTTTTAGATTAAAATGTAAAGGATAGAATAGTTGGTGGATTGCTCAAGTATACTATATACACACACACTCTTGATTTAAATGAGTTTTTCACAAAAGAGAAAGTTTTTATTTCGAAAAATACAAAAGAAGTTTTTATTTTGAAAAATACCGTTTTGGTTTTTAGAATTCAAAGTATACATGTCTTTAACCAAAACCATGTTTAGTGCTTATTGTCAAAAACATAGATATTTCACCATGTATGTGTAATGGATCATATCCATACACCCTATGCTTTCAAAATGTTTAAAATATCTTGTTTTTGTATTTGGAAAAGTTTTAGAAAAATAAGTTTGGAAAAACCAATTTGGAAAAATACAGTTTTTGTTTTGAGCTAGATTTTTCAAGTTACAAAAATAGTTCAAATTGTTTGTAACATGTCTTGATTTTACTCAAACATGTTTGATTATCAAAGTATTATACTGAAACTATTTTTGTAGATTTTTCGTGAATTTATGGGATTTTATTTAAGCTAAATGTCAACTTTTTAATCCCTAAATCTGACCTGTCTGGCTTCTGTCAGTCGACCGGACCGGTCGACCGAGCTAGGAGTCGGTCGACCGGGACGGTCGACTGACATGCACAAAACGTGCACGCCAGATCTGCTGGAGCGCCGGTCGACCGACCCCGGTCGACCGCAGAGAGCTTCTGCTCTCTGGAAAGCCCCGGTCGACCAGGCCGGTCGGCCGACAGAGAACTCTGTTCTCTGTTCCAGGCAGCGGTCGACCGGGCCGGTCGACCGACGCCCTAACGGTCAGAAATCTGACCGTTGGCGGTCGACCGTTAGCCGCCAGGGCTGAAAAATGCCCCAACGGCTAGTTTTTTCTAGCCCTATAAAAAGAGGGGTTTTGGGGCTGTTTTCTCTAAGATTTTTCAAGTGGTTTTGCACCAGTTTTCCTACATCTATTAAGAGTTTTCTCCACTCGTTTAGAGAGCAAATATTTCCAATCAAAAGGGGAGTTTATCAAGAGTGATTCAAAGTGATTTTCTTGAGTTTTCCTCCACCATTTCCATCCTAGTTTTCTCACACAAACACTTGAGCTATCCATTGCTATATCACCTATAGGGATATTTGTTGTGAGAGGATTTTAGGTGATCAAAGTGTTGTGATCACCAAAGTTCAACTTTGTACTTCGTGTGTGAACTCGGTGTTTGAGGTGCGGCCTCGGCGAGCTAGTGGGCGTGCGGTGTATTCTTGCGGGAACAAGAGAGGGACTAGAGAGTCCAAGAGCTTGTAGGTGTTGCGGCACCAAGTGATCCGGTGAGATCGATTATAGTGAAAATCCTTCATAGTGTTGAAGGCGGGGATGTAGAGCAAGTGTGCTCGAACCTCGAAACAAATCTCTCGTGTTTGTGATTGCTCTCTCTATCTCTTACTTGTCTTTATATCTTGCATGCTAATATTGTCTTTATCTTTATATGCTTGATATATGTGTGCTTAATTGTTATATGCTTGAGAATTGTTTGCTAACACTTGTATTCAACCAAGAGAGCCAACACGGCACCTCAACTCTTATTTAGAGGAATCTTGAGGAGTTAGTGCAGAGTCCTTCACGGGGAATCCGGCTACACTCTTGTATTATACTAGGTGTTTAGTGTAAGAAGTTTTAATTTGCATCATATAAGTTTTAATTCCGCATTATTGACCATTAGATTAGCTCATCACCTATTCACCCCCCTCTAGGTGATTTACATAAATTAAATAGTAAAGATAAGGCAATGAGTATGTTTATAACATATAAAGCTGAGATTGAGAATCAACTCAACAAAAATATAAAGATTCTAAAATTCGATCGAGGCGAAAAATACGAATCAAATGAATTCAGTGAGTTATGTGCTAAATTTGATATAATCCATCAAATTACAACATCATATACTCCTCAATAGAATGAGATTGCTGAACAAAAGAACAGAACTTTGAAGGAGATGGTTAATTCCATACTCGTAAGTTCTGGAGCACTACAGAACTTGTGGGGGGAAGTACTGTTAACCGCAAATTATATTCTAAACAGAATACCCCATAAACAAAATTCGATTGTCACTCTCTATTACATCAATATCTCTCTATCTCTCTTTGAATCATCTCAGCCCTAATACATGAATCTAAAAGAAAGAAAAAGAACACCTACATTACACTACACTAAAAGAGAGAAATCCTAACTACTGTTCTTGGAACCTCCCGCTCTAGTCCTCTGCAGGGCATTTTATAGGCAGAAGAATCATCTAAAAGACGAGATGAGACCAAGCGTCATGGCTCGCCAAAATGGCCGCGCAACGCAGCAAATTGTCGCGTTTCCACGGCCATACCAGGGACTTTAGTCCCTGATTTTGGCGAGCAGTTTTGTCTCGCTTTTGAAACCTTCCAGGTACTCTCGGATTCAGGTATTTGGATCCAAAATTTCGTCCGATTCGCGCGAATGTCTAAATTTGATGTATCTTCTAAAAACTCTCTAGCTTGACCTCAAGAATTCTAGATTTAATTTCACGAAAATGAGTTTAATTAAGCTTTTATTACCCTTTTCTAGTCTTGATTATCTGCAAAAGAGACCAAACGCGAGTGAGAAGCGTTTATTTTTATCATAAATCGGTAGGAACGATATAAAAATGCTGAATTGTAGACTAATCACCCAAGTGGGAGATTATTAGACTTATTTGGATTAAAATCTAAATTAAGGCCTACACAAGTCTAATTAGATTTATACACTCATCTCTATAAGTCTGTTGTTTGCCCCATTAAAGAATTGATCAATCCTAATATTTTGAATCTAGACTCGTTTCAATTACACTTAGCCATGGTGTAAATAAATTTGTAATGTGGATCTCATCTACATGTGTGGAACGATGACATTAATCAAAGGCCTAGATCTATAACGAGTTGAACTAGGATTGCCTTGAGCCTATAAATATCATGGATTGGATTCTCTCTCCACTACTATGACCTTATCTCTCTCTTGGAGGTCTCTCATCTCCTCTAAGGATCAAGAAGAAAACTTGATAGTTGGAGAGAAGAAACCTCTCCCTCAGCTACGACGTTCTCGAGATCGTGCAATTATCAGCATTCCTTTCGTGATGGAATCAGATATGCCTATATCCTCCTTCCTTTTGATCTTGACAAAGAGACTTTTAGTTTATGCGTGGATCTTATATGGAATAATATTTTATATCACATCAAGACAAGAACTCTTAAAATCATCAATCTTCCAAAAACAATCAAGGATAATTAAGAAATATTTATAAAGAAAAAGAATTAAAATCAAGAGTATCCTTGGGATCTTATGAGACATCTAGATAAGTCATTTTTTAGGAAATAGATCCCTAATGTAGAAGTAACGATTTTTTTCTCTATAGATCAGGCAAGGCTTGAGGGATTATCATAATAAGCGTTTATATCAGTGATCTAAAAAAACATGAAGCTCTATCACTCTCTTGTAGTGTCAGAGCTAGAAATTTATTTGGGTGGGAAGAAAGATAAACGTACATTGGAAAGAAATTTTTTCTTAAGAACGAAGAAAAAAGAATAATTTTAAAACATGCAACTTGTTTGCAAGCAAGTAAAGGGATATGCAAATGTTTATTCTTCAATTTAAAATAATTTTAGATTTTCACAATTTAGATAATGTAGGCCATAAGTGTAAATCATGCAAACGAGAAATAATTTTAGATTTTCGTAAGTTTAAATTCCTACTATGGGATATTTATTCTTCTAGCCAATTTAGAATAGATGAATATAACATGATGTTGTTGTACATCAAAAATTAATAATTGGCCTGTAACTGGTTATTTTTTGTTATTTGTGTTATTACTTTTCTCGACGATTGATAATTTTTAGTTATCGTATATCTAATATGAAGAAAATGAATTGCAGAAGAAAAGAAGCGAACCAAAGCTAAAAGTTCATATTTATTGTATGTTTCGGTTGTGAGGCTTAATGCATTGGTAAAAGAGTGAGAGTAGGTTATAGGGAGTCTCAGGTT
Source organism: Agave tequilana (assembly GCA_038442645.1). Taxonomy (NCBI): domain Eukaryota; kingdom Viridiplantae; phylum Streptophyta; class Magnoliopsida; order Asparagales; family Asparagaceae; genus Agave; species Agave tequilana. The sequence continues at coordinate 51,429 of JAVJIF010001843.1, forward strand.
CAAGTTTAATTATGGCCTATGTATCAAAAATTTGTATTCATTCCTGTTGGAAAATTATACTACCACACTTCTTTTGAATAACTTCAGCTAATTAGGCTGAAACTAAATTCCTTCTTTTGGGTGTATTTGTATTAAAAGTGAGTTGCAATAGCCGCTACAAATTTTAATCTAAATTTGATACCCAAAAAAATAAAAATAATTTATTCAATAAAGAATCATCTTTTATATGGTACTCTATGAGAAATGATCCTTTGAGAACAGTTTTCAAACTAAACTTAGTGAGAATTCAAGGATAGTTCATTTCATAAGTGATTTGAATCATTTATTTTAATCTACAATATTAAACTAGGCAAGTTATGAAAATTCAAGTGATTCCGAAAAGTTTTACTCATTCATCAAATGACATCATTTTTCGTAGTAAATGCTTGAAATTACCCGATTTTTAATAACTAGCGTAATTTGAATATGTAGGTCAAGATAAACAATTCTTATCATCTCTAGTTGCCTCCTCTCTACTTAACCCACTTTTTTCTTTTGTTTTTTACTTAAAATCTTATTTGAGCTCTCTTTAAGAACTCTATCGTTTACTCCTTAAATCTTAAATCTACTCCTTGAAAACTCAAAATCTTTAAATCACATCATCAAACATCATAACACAAATTGTCCCATTCTCTCAAGGTTTTAGAATCCAATATGATCAAGCTTGATTTATAAAAGTAAAGACTATACAGTAGATTGGTAATCGGGTTGGGTCAGCTTAAATTCGGATCAACATGACTATAATTGATCCGCACCAAATCGTTTAATAATAAAAAAAATTCAATATTGAAAACTCATAAGCGAAACGGCTCAACACAACCTCACCTGATTAAAACCCTTTTTTTTTAAATCTCAAATACAATTATAAGACACAAATTGTAAACCCATTTTTGAAATCTCAGATACAATTATAAGACTCAAAGTAAGGTTATAAAATACATGTGGAGAGAAAAAAATACTGTTAACATTAAATTTGCAGAGAAAAATCTTAACTTATCAGAAGGATTTGAAATTTATCCATTAAGTAAAATCTTAACATTATCATTAAGTAAAATTTTGACACTCACAAGTTTTCCTCTTGGTTTCCTATAAAGCTAGGGGTTCGAAGTTTATCCACATTTCAAATAAATGGTTCATCAGTCGGGTTAAACGGGTCAAGTTTCGAGCCCTCACTCGACTCGTTTGTTTAATAATCGTGTTAGGGCGATCGATCCATTATGATCCGAATCCTCATATGACCCTAAACTGTAAATTATCGGTAGGGTCATGGGATTGGGTCATATTTATCTCTCCTTATATATATATATATATATATATATATTATATATATATATATATATATATATATATATATATATATATATGAGATAGACTTGTATCCTTTCAAAAGGATTTGATCCCGGATCCTTCCCACTCAAATTCAACCCTCCAACATTCGAATACAAGATCCACTCCGTTGAAGTTGATCTATACTATTTCAAGTATCTATAAACCAAAAATCAAGTGTTTTAAATACTTTTTGCCCATCCATCAAGTAGGGGAAAAACGGACGGCCTAAATAGTGAGTTGGTTAGTTTAACGGTGTAGAACATTTGAAATCTAACAAAAATTAGTTTATAGGGGTTTTAAATGTTTAGATCATAATGAAATGGCCGGATCGAGAATTTGTATGTCTAAAGACCTAGATTTAACCAACTCACTACTTTCGGCCGTCCATTTGCGTCGCTTGATGGATGGGCAAAAAGTATTTAAAACACTTGATTTTTAGTTTATAGATACTTGAAATAGTATAGATCAACTTTAACGGAGTGGATCTTGTATTCGAATGTTGGAGGGTTGATTTTGAGTGGGAAGGATCCGGGATCAAATCCTTTTGAAAGGATACAAGTCTATATATATATATATATAATATATATATATATATAGAGATAGACTTGTATCCTTTCAAAAGGATTTGATCCCGGATCCTTCCCACTCAAATTCAACGCTCCAACATTCGAATACAAGATCCACTCCGTTGAAGTTGATCTATACTATTTCAAGTATCTATAAACCAAAAATCAAGTGTTTTAAATACTTTTTGCCCTTCCATCAAGTAGGGGAAAAACGGACGGCCTAAATAGTGAGTTGGTTAGTTTAACGGTGTTAGAACATTTGAAATCTAACAAAAATTAGTTTATAGGGGTTTTTAAATGTTTAGATCATAATGAAATGGCCGGATCGAGAATTTGTATGTCTAAAGACATAGATCTAACCAACTCACTACTTTCGGCCGTCCATTTTGCGTCGCTTGATGGATGGGCAAAAAATATTTAAAACACTTGATTTTTGGTTTATAGATACTTGAAATAGTATAGATCAACTTCAACGGAGTGGATCTTGTATTCGAATGTTGGAGGGTTGATTTTGAGTGGGAAGGATCCGAGATCAAATCCTTTTGAAAGGATACAAGTCTATCTCTATATATATATATATATATATATATATATATAGAGAGAGAGAGAGACAGAGACAGAGATGTAAATCAGCTGACACAGGACGTAACTCCCTCCTATGTCGCACTCAAAAATCGTATTTTTCGAGTGAATTTTCAAGATCCGACCGCACATTATCATCTTCATATTCTAATATATATTATATATATATATATATATATATATATATATATATATATATATATATATATATATATATATATATATAAATCAAGTGATTTGAAGTTCGTTTACTTATTGATCTAATTGTTCCATTTTGTTCTATTGTTAAAAAACCGTTTTTTGAACCCAAAAAAAATAGAGTAAACAAACTTCAAACCCGACCCGCCAGACCCGACCCGACCCGACCCGACCCGACCCGCCAGACCCGACCCAGAGTAAGTGTGTATGGGTTTGAGCTATACGGGTTTGGGTCGTAATCGGGTTGACCCACCGGACCCGATTAATAAATGGGTCGGGTCGACCCAAACCCACAAACCCGCTAAACCCGCTAAGACCCGTTTACCTTTTTATATTTTTGATCCGGAGATTTTTTTTTTGGGAACATTTATCACACCATCCGAACCAAAAGAATCCTGGTAGCCAAAAATATTTCTTCCAGAGAAAGGAAAAAAAACATAAACCTTGGTGGAAAATAAAAATAAAAACCACCCCTCTTTCTTTCTCTTGTTTCTAATGAATGACTAATCTCCCTCTTATGTTGGTTTTGATATTTTACTGGCTGATGCTGATAGTGCTCTCGACAGGCTATGGACCAAGAAGAAAGTTAAAGTCAGTCAGCAAGATACCCATATTTGATCTTCCTATTAAGCCGGTTCAGTGGCAAATTTTTTTTTTCAACAGAAGCCAATGGCTTGAGTTAGATTTTCATATTTTGAAGCTTTTAAAAAACGTAGCTGAGCAAAACTCTAGTGGATTCTGTGAAATGTACTAGCCCATCATAGCTTTTTGTCTCTTAAACCATTGCTTTTTGTTATAAATTTCAATTTCTTGGTATCTGAGTAAATATATATCTCATAACTTTGTTATCAGCTTTCTTTGTACTAAAACATATCATTCAACTGGGTCATTTGGGTCTAACGGGTCGACCCATCCCGGCTGACCCATTTAGTTAAATGGGTCAAATGGGTTGGGTCGGGTCGACCCGCATAATACTGGGTCGGGTTTGGGTTTGGATTTTTGACCCATATAAATAAATGGGTCGGGTCGATCCGACCCAATTATGGGTCGACCCATTTAAGACCCGACCTAATTAGACCTGACTCGACCCAATTGCCACCCCTATATGTGTGTGTGTGTGTGTGTGGAAAAAGTGCTCCTAGTAGGTTTCCTTAGATTATAATCTAAGGAGGAGACCTAAAATATCACCATGGAGCATCTTTAAGGATGATCCACTCCATTCATTTTGATCTACATATTTTAAAATGATCGTGTATAAAAAATTATGCACTTTTGATACTTTTTACCCACGCATCAAATGGTTACAAAATGAACGATTTTTCAACAATAAAACAAATGACACTGTTTGATCGATGGGTAAAAAAAGTTTGAATTGATTTTTTATATATAAGAATTTTTTGACATGAAAATCATGATAAATGGAGTGGATCATTCATATGAATGGTACATGGTGAGTTTTTGGCCCTCTTTAGATTGTAGTCTAAGGAGACCTACTAGGAGCACTTGGCCATATATATATATATATATATAATATTATATATATATATATATATATATATATTATATATATATATATATATACATACATATATATATATATATATATATATATAGGGTAATCTTCGGTTGCGAAACTTTCGCACAGGCCTCTGTGCGAAAGTCTTTGGGAGCCGTTGATTTAATCTCGCGGGGATGTCAACCAAATGTGGGGCCCACCAGTGTTTTCTATTGCGACAGATCCATTGAGATCTGGGTCGCCTCTCTATCCATCTGAGGAGTCGCGTCTCTCTCTCTCTCTCTCTCTTTCCATTTCCTCGCCTGAACCCTCGCCGCCGGTAAGCTCGCCCCCTCTCTCTCGGCATCCCTGTTCTCCTTCTTCAACGCCGCCTCCACCGCTATCTTTTCGAAGTTCTCGGCTCCTTTTCTCTCTCGATCTCTCTCCACAGACCTCTCGTTCTCCTGTTCTCGGCACTTTGGACCCAGATCTCGCCGCCGGCCTCTGGATCCTCTCTCTGCGAACCTTGCAACACCCCCTGTCGCCGCCGGCCTCTGGATCCTCTCTCTGCGAACCTTGCAACACCCCCTGTCGCCGCCGGCCTCTGGATCCTCTCTCTGCGAACCTTGCAACACCCCCTGTCGCCGCCGGCCTCTGGATCCTCTCTCTGCGAAACTTGCAACACCCCCTGTCGCCGCCGGCCTCTGGATCCTCTCTCTGCGAACCTTGCAACACCCCCTGTCGCCGCCGGCCTCTGGATCCTCTCTCTGGCAACCTTGCAACACCCCCTGTCGCCGCCGGCCTCTGGATCCTCTCTCTGGCAACCTTGCAACACCCCCTGTCGCCGCCGGCCTCTGGATCCTCTCTCTGGCAACCTTGCATCACCGCCTTTAGCCGCCGGCCTCTGGATCCTCTCTCCGGCAAAATTGAGAAATTAAATCATATCTGGTGAGTCTTATTAATTTCTCTTAGTTTTAATTAAGGAAGGTGTGTAGGGTTATGGTGATGATATCTAGTGATTATACTCTTCTTAAATTTATAAAAGTTTTAACAATAGAGAAAGCAATAAATAAGAAAATAAGAGATGTATCATACTTGTTGGGAATGTGTTTTGATCAGAACAAAGTATAAGCTAGCTAGCTAGCAATGAGTGCTTCAAACCATTTTTATTTTTTATTTTGATATCCATGTTATGTGATTAAGTTCCTCTCTTGTTCCTAATGATGTATGATTAGCAGTCTGTTTCCTCTCAAGCAAAAGCATAAATAAACCCATGATTTGTATGAATAAGGTGCCTCTATGGAAAGGAGAGGAGGATAAATGATTAGTGCATATAAGGAACTTTGGATTATAGTTTTTAAGTGCCAAAGGAGCATCAGTGCATAGTAGATGAAGCCTCAACTGTAATTTCACTGAAATTTCAATCTTCTATCTTTTTGGTTCTTCTTTCAAATGATTGAATAGGGTCATGAAGCAAACTTATTTATAAATTTTTGTTTTAAGTCTCAATATCATACACTCTCTTTCCCTAATTTCAATCTTCTATCTTTTTGCTCTTATAAATTTTTGTAAATTGAGCTATTTCTTATTCCAGTAAATATTATTCTCAGTTTAATCTCTTTCATTGTTGATTGCCTGTTACAGAATGGAAAGTGAAGGTGGATGTGCTCATGTGGTTGATCATATTATGACTGGGATGGATGATTTGGTTGTGCCAAACGTTGATGAACACTTAAAACCCCAAATTGGAATGGTTTTCAACACCCTCGATGAAGTGGAATTATTTTATAAGAAATATGGTAAAGCTGGAGGTTTTGATGTTCGTTCTAGCACAACAAATTTTCGTAATGGAAAGTTAATCAGTAAAACTTTTGTTTGTTCAAAAGAAGGAGAAACAAAAGGGATGTCATCTGAAACCCGACGATGTGGTACAAGTAGAACATCTTGCAAGGCCTTAATCCGAGTGAAAATGGACCAAGAACAAAATGTATGGAAAATCCATAAATTTGTGGAAAATCATAACCACAATTTTATTACACCAAGTCGAAGTCATTTATTGCGGGGAAACCGCAATGTATCAAATGCGAAGAAAACATTGATGAAGCAGTTTAGAGAAGTAAACATACCAACAAATAAGCAAATGGCTTTCATGGAAAATACTAGTGGAAGTTTCAGTCGAATTGGATGTACTGAGACTGATCTTAGAAATCATGAAAGAGACTTGAGAGAGGAGAGAAGAGGTCATGATGCACAATTGATGATAGATTACTTCCAATGGCAACAAGAGAGAAATCCGTCATTTTATTATGTGTTCGAAGTGGACGATGAAAGCCGACTAACTCATTGTTTATGGGTGGATAGTATTGCAAGGGTGAATTATGAATACTTTGGAGAAGTAGTTCTTTTGATGCAACACATAATACAAATCAATATGGCTTAATCTTTGTACCTTTTATTGGTATAAATCATCATTGGCAATCGATTTTTCTAGGATGTGGTTTCATACCGAATGAAGGGGCAAAGTCTTTTATTTGGTTGTTTGAAAAATGGTTGGAAGTAATGGGGCGTCCTCCTTCTGGTATGGTTACGGACCAAGATCTTGGGATATGCACCGCAATTAAAAGTGTTTTTCCTCATATTCGCCATAGATTTTGCATTTGGCATATTTTGGACAAACTTCCTGCTAGAGTCGGTGTATGGGCCTTTAGAGAAGAATTTGTTAATCCTTTTAAAGAAAATATTTGGGGGGCCGATAATTCTCAAGAGTTTGAAGCACAATGGGATACAATTGTTAAAAAATTTGGTTTGGAAACTAATGAATGGTTGATGGAGATTTATAATATTCGTAAGAAATGGGCTCCTGTATATCATAAACAACACTTTTGGGCCGGGATGTCGAGTAGTCAAAGGAGCGAAGGGATGAATGCATTGTTAAAAATGCACGTATCAAAAAAAAATTCACTACATGATTTTGTCATTATTTTTGAAAGAGCTTTAACGAGGCAAAGAGAAGAAGAGCTTATAGAAGACCATCAATCACTAGAGAAAAAACCGAAATTGAAGACAATGTGGCCAATGGAGAAGCAAATGAGTCAAATCTACACGAGGTGCATATTTTACAGCTTTCAAGTGGAACTTGAACATAGTTTAATGTATAATATTGTATTGGCAAAAGATGATGAAAATGTCACTTATTACCAAGTGAATTATTGTGGCGTAGAGGAGAATAGGAAACATGTGAAGTATTGCAAGTCAGAAAAAATGGCAAGTTGTTCGTGTTTCATGTTTGAATTCAAGGGCATCCCTTGTAGACATCTTTTAGCATATCTTCGACATACTAATCATGTTGAATTGCCAAAGCAATATATTTTAACAAGATGGAAACGAGATGTCAAACGAAGAGGAGTTGTTTTTAGGGATGGGAATATTGTTGTAGATGAAAAAACAAAAATTTTGCTTCTCGTTTTAGTGAATTAACTTCTCTAGCAAATGAAGTTGTTGATGAGGGACTATCCTCTAATGATGCATATAAATATGCGCGTAACAACCTACACGCAACTATAAGAGAGCTACGAAGTATGAAGTTCAAAGACAGTGAGGAGAATGGAGAAGATATGCAAAATAAGGAGAAGGCAAAGGAGTTATTTGAAGTTAATGTGCATGATCCTAATCAGGCTAAAACAAAGGGGCGACCTCGGGGAGGAAGGTGGAAACCAATGAGAGAGATGAGAAAAGGTCGGGCTCGAAAATGTAACTTGTGTGGCATGCGAGGACAAAATCATGACAGTAGAAATTGCCCTCTTAAGCTAACAAGGTAATATATTATTTGTTGGATTTATATTTTTTTTGGAATGCATTTTTTTAACTAATATTTGATTTCCTTATGCTTGCTCAGCGACCCTAAAGCACAGATGTGCTCGACAGGTGATGCGTCTTCATCTTTGGAGGAATATTCGGATGAAGGTAATTGTTTGTATATATAATAATATTTGATTGTATTTGATATTATATGCTTAGTCTGACTCTAATTTTTATGTGTTTTTGTAATAGCAGACGATGTTGACGTCATTACACAAAGTTGAAATTCAGTTGATGTTGACTTTTGGGAGTCTCTGTATGTTTCCTGGAGTGGAGATGAAGGATATATGGTGGCCTCTTCTCTTGATGCATATCCTGCTGCAGTTCATGAGTTCCGCATTCCTCCCAGAGCACTTCTTGGTTTGCATTCATATTGTCTTGTCCATTTTGATGTTTTCCATGCGGTGCTTGTTGATTTAAGTATACACATTGCCCTTTTGAAAGCTGGTAGCTCCACACTTTTGAAAGCATGTTCTGTAATCTTCTGATTCTAAGATATGTTTATAGATTCTTGTATAATTATATTGTAATGCATGTTTTGAGTGGATCTGAAATTAATGCAGTTATGAGTTGTATGATAGGGTCTGGTTTGTGGGTATCATTGTTTTTATGCAGTTATGAGTTCAATTGAAGTACAAATTGATCTTGGTGAAGGGAACTTGAACTGCAAAATTGTCTTGTGATCTTGTTTCTGTTTTGTTGTCTACTTGTGATTCTTTGACTTTATGAATAGAATCAACAAGCATCATTTCTGAATCTATGGTCAATATGCATAAGATTTAGATGCCTTGATATTACCATATGTGATCATTTTTTTTCCTACAAGTTTCTCTACTAAATTTGTTCACGCAGATTGGTTCTTGCATAATTATAAAGTTCTCTAGTGATGCAAGAGTGGCTGAAGGGCTCATCTCAATTCTCAAGTGTCATGTTTACAATTGTGACTGCATGTAGCAAAATTCATTGAGGTTTTGATTCAATTGTTGATGAGGCCCCTTCAGGATATTGCTGTGGATCTGGTGGAGTTCCATGCTGTCAACAACAGTGATACATGTGTGTGTGCCGGCACTTGTTTATATTCTTCCCTCTGGGATGGTGTCCGATGGAAGCGATTGATCAGGATTAGGCAGTGGAAATTGTTCGGCTGGCGGTCTACTATTGAGAACGGGTTTGAAGAACAGTTCTGACAGATCATGTGGCTGGTTGTTGGGTGCAGACTGAGAGCAGAAACTAATGTAAAAGTCCAGGGATTGTACAATTGTCACTCCTCTCTGTTTTTGACTTGTTGATTGCAATTCTCCCATGATTGACTTGAAGTTTTTACAGTTTTTTGCTCTGTGAAATAGACTGAGATTGTGATATGTTTGTATCTATCTCCTTCTTGGCTATGATACAGATTCTCCTCTATCTTAGAAAGTCGTGGACAACAAACTGCGTTGGGCAATATCTATCTAGTTGTGGTAAGTTTTGTCTGTGTCTTTGTAAAGAGTTGAGCACTTGCTCTCTCAAAAAAAAAAAAAAAGGAAGTTAGACAATGGCCATGGGCTTTGAGGATAGGCTTAAAACTTTGCTGGGTGGTGCATGATGACACTCACAAGCATCCAAATCTTGTCTTCCACTGCTAAATTATAGAATGTGACACATCTGCTGGAAGTATTCTCACAGTGGAGACAAATTGAGGGGCATCTAAAACTCCTCTTCCCCACAGAATATGTTCTCTCTTTTGTTGTTCAGCATATGCTATGACCATTTAATTTTTAGAACATGGTGTACTAACCTATGGTATAAGAGAATGCTTCAGGAAATTAAAAAGGAAGCTCTTAGTAACAGCAGAAAGTTAATCTTTTGCCTGAAGCATAAGGAAGCTCACATGCACCAATGACTGAAGCATAAGCAGAATAAGCTACCAGCAACAGAATTTGGACAGAGTAATAATACATTGTTCTTCATTGGACAGAGTAATAATACACGAAATGAAATATACAAGCGGAACAAATCACATTAGCAGAAAAATATGATGCAACAGAATGACAAATTCAAAACATACATATTAAGGATAGTTGACAATATCCCTCAAGTAAACAAAAATACGAGACTCAAAGTCAAAGACTACTGCATAATGTTTTAGCACAATTACAAAATGTTACATCAACCGCACACAACTACAAAATGAATTAAAAACCATTCAATTCATTGATTTCCAAACACACACAAAGAGAACAATGAGCACAATCCATACCACCGTCGCTATAATAAAGCCAGTAGTAAAAGCTTTCTTGTATAACTGCTTAGACCGGAGCTCACGTAGTTCGTTGTTATTCTCCATAATTAGCTTTCCTTGCTCTTGCAACTGGCCATAAAGGTCAGTAAGACTAGCTTGATCCATATAATTTTCATCAACATCTCCCCAAATGAAAAAGTCACACCCGTGAGGAAAGTCGGGACAGTTGAAGTATGGACGTCCAGGGTTGTTGTGAGAGACTGAAATCTTTTCATGAGTCAACAACCAACATTTGCATCTCGGCCCGACACGACCTAGGCGTGAGGCATTGTGGCTTAAACGGGATCTTGAGGAGTACAAACTATTGCGATTTGCATATGAGTTGCTACCTGTGCCAACTTTACTAGTAGCACCTCTGGATTGGGCCATCTTCTGAGGTAAAGAAGAAAATAAAACTGCACAAGGAGAACATTAGCGTCTAACAGACAACAAAAAGAAGAAACATATTGCATTGGAAGAAGAGGAGAAGCAAACATTTTGCAATAGTTATGCACAAGAGCAAACAATGTAGGGCTCAGTAAAGTCATCATTGCCCATGGCCTCTACGTGAGGGGTTGCTCTACAGCTGAGCATCCAAGCCTCTAAAAAAACCCACATTAATTTTCCCATATATTAAACTCGTAAAGTCATCAGTTATGCACATTTCATTGCCTTCATATTACCCAAAATAATATCAGAAGGAGAACATTAGCCTCTAACAACAAATAGAAGAACATATTGCAATGAAAAAAAAGTACTTGCAAACATTTTGAAATGGTTATGCGAAAGGAGCAAACGATGTAGGGCTCAGTAAAGTCATCATTGCCCATGGCCTCTACGTGAGGGGTTGCTCTACAGCAGAGCATCCAAGCCTCTAAAAAAACCCACATTAATTTTCCCATATATTAAACTCGTAAAGTCATCAGTTATGCACATTTCATTGCCTTCATATTACCCAAAATAATATCAGAAGGAGAACATTAGCCTCTAACAACAAATATAAGAACATATTGCAATGAAAAAAAGAGTACTTGCAAACAATTTGAAATGGTTATGAGAGCAAACAGCAAACGATGTAGGGCTCAGTAAAGTCATCATTGCCCATGGCCTCTACGTGAGGGGTTGCTCTACAGCAGAGCATCCAAGCCTTTAAAAAAACCCACATTAATTTTCTCATATATTAAACTCGTAAAGTCATGAGTTATGCACATTTCATTGCCTTCATATTACCCAAAATAATATCTGAAGGAGAACATTAGCCTCTAACAACAAATATAAGAACATATTGCAATGAAAAAAAGAGTACTTGCAAACATTTTGCAATGGTTATGAGAGCAAACAATGTAGGATCAGTAAAGTCATCATTTCCAACGATCTCTATGAGGGGTTGCTCTATTGCGGAGCATCCAATCCTCTTAAAACACCCTAATATTCTGTTTGCCCACGTATTAGCTTGTAAATTTATCATGATCTCAATAACAACAAGCCTTATGAATTAGAAGCAAAATCGTTGGGAGCCGTCGGTTTAATCCCAACAGAGGATCCCAAAGAAAATCCCAACACTGAGGCTTGAAACAGATCCATTAAGAATTCAAACTGAGGTTCCATATTTTTTTCATATACCAGAATATGGACCAGTATGATCATTTTGCAAGTGTGAACTCACATTCAGTATAGTTTGTTCCCAAAACTCAAGCAAGAACGATATCAAGACTGCACCAGTATACGTAATTAATATTAACATAGACCCAAAGAAAATCCCAACAGGGCCCTGTCTGAATGTTTCGCAACCGAAGATTACTCTATATATATATTCCGAGAGACCGATCGAGAGAGAGATCGAGAGAGAGCATCCAGAGCATCCAAGCCTTATGAATTAGAAGCAAAAGGATTTGATATTCACAAAGAATAATGACCGAAGAAAACGCAGCAAATGAACCGAATTTTTTAATTTGCAAAATACTTACTGTTAGGGTTTCTTCACTCTCGGCAAGGTTGCCAGAGAGAGGATCCAGAGGCCGGCGGCGACAGGGGGTGTTGCAAGGTTCGCAGAGAGAGGATCCAGAGGCCGGCGGCGACAGGGGGTGTTGCAAGGTTCGCAGAGAGAGGATCCAGAGGCCGGCGGCGACAGGGGGTGTTGCAAGGTTCGCAGAGAGAGGATCCAGAGGCCGGCGGCGACAGGGGGTGTTGCAAGGTTCGCAGAGAGAGGATCCAGAGGCCGGCGGCGAGATCTGGGTCCAAAGTGCCGAGAACGGGAGACGAGAGGTCTGTGGAGAGAGATCGAGAGAGAAAAGGAGCCGAGAACTTCGAAAAGATAGCGGTGGAGGCGGCGTTGAAGAAGGAGAACAGGGATGCCGAGAGAGAGGGGGCGAGCTTACCGGCGGCGAGGGTTCAGGCGAGGAAATGGAAAGAGAGAGAGAGAGAGAGACGCGACTCCTCAGATGGATAGAGAGGCGACCCAGATCTCAATGGATCTGTCGCAATAGAAAACACTGGTGGGCCCCACATTTGGTTGACATCCCCGCGAGATTAAATCAACGGCTCCCAAAGACTTTCGCACAGAGGCCTGTGCGAAAGTTTCGCAACCGAAGATTACCCTATATATATATATATATATATATATATATATATATATATATATATATATATATATATATATATATATATATATATATATATATATATATATATATCAGAAATATGTATATCAGCCGACAGCTGAGAGTCCCTCTCAGCCTGCGGTGACGTGGCACATTATTAGCTACATTAGAAAGGACAGCCAGCCTATTGAAACAGTTGAAATTACTAAATGCCCTTACGGTAAAAGATAGTGAATTTGTACAGTTTATTATTACGTTAGTCAATATTGTCACCATTATCTTTTATAACTGCGACCAAACTGCGACCAACTGAATATGAATCATGTCTCTTCAAGTGCAACTTCATCAAATCACGAAACAAATTTGAATGCTTCTTTATTAAATTTTTTTATGCAGATTTTATATATTTTAGGAATGCGCCTAAGCTCATAGTAGTCAATAAAATAATTTCTCAATAGTTTTAAAAGCGCTCTTTGTTGCAGTCTATAATTATTTAATTTATAGATTTTTATGATATGATCTGTAAGAATTTTACTGATTGCGAACATAGTCGCAGTTTACTTGTTCGCATGTAACGTATAAATTATTATTATTATTATTTTTACATAATCCATGCGAATAAGGACAACGACTATGGTCGCAGTGCTTAACGACAGCATGTCGTGGAGTATTTTTGGCTAGGTTAAATATAATAACAGTAACTAAGGACTGCGAATATAGTCGCAGTTTACGTATGATTTATATATTTGTTCTTCACTGTGACTATTGTCTCAGCCGCCTATAAACTATGAAATTTTTTTTATATATTACATGCGAACAGGGACTGCGACTATAGTCGCAATGCTTAACGACAACATGTTTTGAATATTTTTTTTTGCTACGTTAAAATGTAATAACGGTGACTAAGGACTGATACTATAGTCGCAGTTTACATATTATTTTATATATTTGCTCTTCACTGTGACTGTTGTCTTAGCCGCCTATAAATTATGAAATTTTTTTATATATAGCATGCAATCAAGGACTGTGACTATGGTCGCAGTGCTTAACGACAGCAGTCGCAATTTTCTAATTTGCGATATACAGTGAAATATGCTGATTTGAGAAATGTGATCATGTTCTCAGTATCATCTGTCTATATAGTTTAATTTTGGACTGCGACTATGATCGCTATTTTTAACTTTATTGAATGCAAAACGATCAAACTATTTATGATAGGACAGCGATCGTGGTCGCAGTTTCATATATAAATATAGTTAATCATGGACTTCGACCATAATCGTAGTTCTATTAGTTCAGAGTAATTATTATCTGAGTACTGTGACCATTATCGCAGATAAGATGTAGAAATAATAACTATACAATATATTTTATATGTATTTTAAAAATGTGAAAGATCATTTTAGAAATAGAAGTAAATTTTATTTATAATATAATATGGTCAGAAAGAGACCTTACAAAAAGAGAGCATTAAAAGCTCTTAAAAGAAGACAAAATAATGTTGAATATCAGAAGATTAGGAAATCCTAATCCTTGTCGTCATCACCATCATAAGCAGATTCATCGTGTTCATTCTCCTCGTCTTCCTGTTCATCACTTATTTTCTCATCTTCTCCATTGTCGTCCGGCTCGCTGTGCTCTTCAGTTTCTTCCTCCTTTTGTGGGTGCTTTGGTTCATCGATAAACTCTTAGAATGGATCGTCTGTATCAAGCTCTTCTTTCGACCCGTGTCGAGAAGAACCTGTAAAAGATATGCTCAAAGAATGCGAACCCCTAATATCAGAGGACATGCTTTCATCAAGCATATCTCTGTGAAGTGGCGGAGGAATAAGTTCCTTCTCACCAAGCTCCATGAAAACTTCATCATCGTCATGAAGAGGAGGATCAGATAAAATATTATTTAATGTAGTGAGATAGTCAAAAGGACTAAAGTCCATACTGCTATCAGATTCACTAGAATATCCTGAAGAAAGAGGACCGGTGGGAGAATGATTGAAGTTGAAATCTGAGTGCTCAAAGGAAGAAGATGGGGAAGACATGATTCAAGAATGAATTATTTTCTGAAAGTTTTGAAATCAAATTGAAAATGAAGAGCACAAATATCGTTTTTAGATATGAGATAATATATTAGTTACAAGCACTATAAAAAGGTCAATAATGTGAAATAACATGAATAGTAATAATAATTATTATAGGTGACGGTTGAGTTTCGAAGAATTGGTAAAAAGAAATTAAATATTTAATTGAAGTAGTTATGGCGGGAGAATCCAAAGAGTTCCTTTTTTTTAAAGGTTTATTAAGTGAACTATAAATTAACTTTTTATATAATGTTTTTCTTATATATTTAGACTACGTATGGTGCACATCTTTCCTTTATCGAGATTAATATTATTGCATCACTTTTTTGAGAGTGTTGTTGTATCACGGTAGATAGAATATTAATTATTTTAATTAGTTCAGAGTAATTAATATAGTATTTTATAAGATGTGATATAGCAGACTGATCTCACGGTCGCAGGGCTAATCTACTTTGTAAAACGATTAAAATTCTGTTACATAAGGCATGCGAATAAGGACAGCGACTGTGATCACAGTGCTGAACGATAGCATGTTTCGTCTATTATTTCTATGCGAATAAGGAATGCGACTACGGTCGCAATCGTGATATAAAATTGAAAGTTATATTATATTAAGTCTGTGACCATGGTCGCAATGATCGAAAATTTTGTTATACTATGTCTGCGACTATGATCGCAGACTTTGTAAAACGATCAAAATTCTGTTACATAAGGCATGCGAAAAAGGATAGCGATTGTGATCGCAGTGCTGAACGATAGCATGTTTCGTCTGTTATTTCGATGCGAATAAGGAATGCGACTAGTGTCGCAGTCTGATATAAAAATGAAAGATATATATTTTTTATTATAGTTTTGAATGTATGTGTACTGCGATCTGGATCAAATTTATAATATATATTGAGAATAAAATAATTTTTTAGTACCAAGACCGACCATAGTCTCAGTTCATTAAAAATTGCATGAAATATTATCCAACAAATCTACAAATATTGTGACAGTTACGAGAATATTTGATTTATAAAATATATGCAAAATAATTAACCATTGTATTTCATTATTTTTTTATACTGTACATTTGTAATACAAAAAATAATATACGGCTGCCCCCACATTAAATTTCATTTTTCTATTCATTTCAGTTTCTTTTATTAAATCTATATGAATTAAAAATAACACGAAATTAAATAATAAATAAATTATAACCAGTTTTTTAGGTTTCACGCATGTTTTTTATTTTTACTGCTGCTGTTTTTTCTCATTATCTTGATCCAATTTTTTCCTTTATATTTTCTATGTAGTAGAATTAAGAATTTTATAACTGTAGATATATTCAACAGAAAATTCTTTGCAAATATTTTAGGTAAAATTTTATTGTGGATGAGTTTTTACTAGTTTAGAAATAAAAAGAGGTATTTTAGTCAATTTGATTAACGATTCTTTAGGCAGGATATTTTTGATTTTTTTTGCGCCTATACTCTGCCACCGATATGTGGCATATATTCGGCCGCGTCACCGCCGACTGAGAAACTCTCTCAGCTGTCGGCTGAGGTACAGTGTATGTGTTTGTGTATGGCCCCCTAAGAACAGTTCTCACGGATTTTTATGAGAACTTTCATGTAGGCCGTCGGATCTGATAGAGATCTGATTTTATTTTGATTGATCTATCAGATCTGATGACCCACGTAAAAATTCTCATAGAAATCTGTTAGAACCGTTTTAGGGGATCAGCTCTATATATGTATATGTGTGTGTGTGTGTGTGTATAAGAGCTAGATAGACTTGTGTCCTTCCAAAATGATTTGAGCTTGAATCCTTCCAACTCAAATTCAACCTTCCGACATTCGAATATAAAATCCACTCTGTTAAAGTTGATCTATATCATTCCAAGTATCCATATATTAAAAATCAAGTGTTTTGAATAATTTTTACCCATCCATCAAGCGACAGAAAATGGATGACCGAAAGTAGTGAGTTAGTTAGATCTTTGTCTGTAGACACACACATTCTTGATCCGACCATTTCATTATGATCTAAACATTTAAAAGCCCATACAAACCAATTTTTGTTAGGTTTTAAATATTCTACACTATTAAACTAACCAGCTCACTATTTAGGCCGTCCGTTTTTCCCTACTTAATGCATAGGCAAAAATATTCAAAACACTTGGTTTTTGATTTATACATACTTGAAATAATATAGATCAACTTGAATAGAGTGAGTCTTGTATTTAAATATCGGAGGGTTGAATTTGAATTAGAAGGATTCGAGCTCAAATTCTTTGGAAGGACACAAGTCTAGACTTGTGTCCTTCCACAAGTCTAGACTTGTGTTCTTCCAAAAGGATTTGATACTGAATCCTTCCCACTCAAATACCAACATCGGATATTTGAATACAAGATCCACTCCGTTGAAGTTGATTTATATTATTTCAAGTATTTATAGACCAAAAATTAAGTGTTTTGAATACTTTTTCTCCATGCATCAAGTAAGAAAAAATGGACGCTCTAAATAGTAGATTCGTTAGTTTTGTAGGTCACCTAGAGGGGGCGAATAGGTGACTAGCTAATCTAATGATGAAAAATGCGGAATTAAAAACTATTTAAGCAAATTAAAAACTATTATGCAAAATACACCAAGTATAACACAAGAGTGTAACCGAATTCCCGGTGAAGAGCTCTGGACTATCTCCTCAAGATTCCTCTAGATAAGAGTTGAGGTGTCGCTATGGATCTCTTAGTGAAATACAAGTGTGAACAGATAATCCCAAGCATATATCAATGAGCGCAAGTATATTAAGCATATAAAAGAGATAAACAATATAAGCATGCAAGATATAAACACAAGTGAGAGATAGAGAGAGAAATCGCAAACACGGGAGATTTGTTTCGAGATTCGAGCACCCTTGCTCTACGTTCCCGCCTTCAACACTATAAAGGATTTCCACTAAAATCGATCCTACCGGATCACTCGGTGCCACAACACCAACAACGAGTTCACACTAGAACTCCTTGGACTCACTAGTCCCTCTCTTGTTCCCGTAAGAACAACACACGCAAGCACACTAGCTTGCCGAGGTCGCACCTCTACACCAAGCTCCCACTAGAAATTAGAAACGACACGAACCCGCAAGTTCGTCTCCTCAAATACAAGATGAACACTTTGGTGATCTCAACACTTTGATCACCTAAAAACACTCTCACAACAAAGCTTTTATAGGATTGATATAGCAATGGAAAGTTCAAGTATGTGTGAGAAATACTAGGATAGAGATGTGGTGAAAAAACTCAAGAAATCACTTTTGAAAACCACTCTTAAAAACTCTCTTTGATATGAAAGTATTTGCTTTAAAATAAGTGGAGATAAAACACTTAGAGAGATAGGAAAAATAGCACAAAAGCTCTCTTAAAATCTTGTTCAAAACAACCCAAAACAGCCCCATATAAATAGGCTCAAAAAAACTAGTCGTTAGGGACGATTCAGGAAATTCTACTATCGGTCGACCGCCCGGTCTGTTGGCCCAAAGGCCCATCACTCTTGTTTTGATGATGATCAACTCATGGCGTTATAGTACTAATGATTTGTGTTTATTTAATCTCAGATTTATGATCAAGATCTTAGTTGGTGTTTAGCTTCAACAAAGGATTTAAAGTCAAGCTTTGGAGCAACACGGTTTGATTCAAGAGCCTATGTATTAAAACCACATCAAGTACTCAAGAGGAGTCTAGCTCTTTAAATCTAGTTTGGACCAAGTCAAGAAGATGAGAAGATTTCAAGTGAAGACCTTCAAGATCAAGACTTGTGTCTAGGTTTGTTTTTATTAAGATTTTGTTTTAGATTAAAATGTAAAGGATATAATAGTTGGTGGATTGCTCAAATATACCATATACACACACACTTTTGATTTATATGTGTTTTCATAAAAGAATTTTTATTTTGAAAAAATACAAAAGAGTTTTCATTTTGAAAAATACCGGTTTGGTTTTTAGAATTCAAAGTATATATGTCTTAACCAAAATCATGTTTAGTGCGTAATGTCAAAAACATAGATATTTCATCATGTCTGTGTAGTGGATCATATCCATACACCCTATGCTTTCAAAGTGTTTAAAATATCTTGTTTTTGTATTTGGAGAAGTTTTTGAAAAACAAATTTGGAAAAATACGGTTTTTGTTTTTAGCCAAAATTTCTAAGTTACAAAAATAGTTTAAAATGTTTGTAACATGTTTTGATTTTGCTCAAACATGTTTGTTTATCAAAGTATAATTTTGAACCTATTTTTGTAGATTTTTTGTGAATTTTTGGGATTTTATTTGAGTCAAAATTCCCACGTTTTAAATCCTGATTTAAGGCCTGCTAGGCTCTGGTGGTCGACCGGAGCAGGAGCCGATCGACCGGAACGGTCGACCAACGTGTACAAACATGCATAGGATGGGCCGGTCGACCGCCAGAGAGTGTTTGCTCTCTGAAAACGGCCCGATCGACCGGGCGGTCGACCGACGAGCCCAGCTCTCTGTATCCTTGCCACGGTCGACCGGCCGGTCGACCGCTGGCACAACGGTTAGATTTCTGACCGTTGGCCGGTCAATCGGGCGGTCGACCGATAGGTCATCTTGGCTATAATGGCTAGTTTTTGGCAGCCCTATAAAATGGGGCTTTTGGCGGCTGTTTTAGCTAAGATTTGAGGAGAGTTTTTAAACCTAGTTTTTTCCCATCTATTTCAGAGTTTTCTCCACTTGTTTGAGAGCAAATATTTCCAATCAAAAGGGAAGTTTATCAAGAGTGTTTTAAAAGTGATTTCTTGAGTTTTCCTCCATCATTTCAATCCTTATTTTTCTCACAAACACTTGAGCTATCCATTGACATATTCATCCTATAGGAGTGTTATCGTGAGAGTGTTTATTGGTGATCAATGTGTTTAGATCACCAAGAGTTCTTTCTTGTACTTTGAGGAGGCGGACTTGCGGGTTCGCGGTGTTTCGAGTTCGTGTGTGAACTCTTTGTTTGAGGTGCGGCCTCGACGAGCTAGTGGGCTTGCGGTGTGTTCTTGCGGGAACGAGTCAGGGACTAGAGAGTCCAAAGAGCTTGTAGGTGTTGCAGCACCAAGTGATCCAGTGGGATTGATTTTAGTGGAAATCCTTCATAGTGTTGAAGGCGGGGACGTAAAGCAAGTGTGCTCGAACCTCGAAACAATTCTTCCGTATTTGCGATTGCTCTCTATCTCTTACTTGTTTATATCATGCATGCTTATATTGCTTTCCTGTTTATATGCTTGATATATATTTGTGCTCATATTGTTATATGCTTGGAGATTGTTTGCTAACACTTGTATTCAATCAAAAGAGCCAACGCGGCACCTCAACTCTTATTTAGAGGAATCTTGAGGAGTTAGTCCAGAGCCCTTCATGGGGAATCCGGCTACACTCTTGTGTTATACGTGGTGTTTAGTTTAAGAAGTTTTAGTTTTCATTAAATAAGTTTTAATTCCGCATTATTGCCCATTAGATTAGCTCATCACCTATTCACCTCCCTCTAGATGATTTACAATTGGTATCAGAGCCAAGTGCTCTTGATTTGGGTCTTACAACCTAGAGTTAAAGATCCTCATTTTATAGCTAATCACAATATTTGTTTACACACCATGAATTCATGTCACCTCCCACTTTGACATCCTTAACATCCAAACTTGGAAGGTTAAGATGTCTTTATATCTCAAAGGCCTAGACATTCATGTTTATCTTGCTACTATTAAAGATTCATATGTTAACAATAGCAAGTATATTGAGGCTAACTCAAAAGCCCTACATGCTTTAAGATCTACCCTTAATGATGATTATTTATCTAGAGTTGCTAATATTGATTCGGCTTTTATAGTATGAAACTCTTTGATCTCCTTTGGCGAATAAGCACAATATTATGCGGGGAGCGATTCGGATGTTGGAAGTGACGCTTCCAACGTGTGCTACATGGTCCAAGGGGATAACTCCCTTGAGGTAAATACGAATCCGAGGTAGAAGAGGATGTTGAAATGCCTTATAATGAACTAGCATCATTTTGTCAACAACTCTTAGAAAAATATGAATTGCTTAAGAAGGATAACAAGAATTCGAAAAAGAAATTTGATTGCATGTTAAAAGAAAATGATTCTTTTAAAAATAAAGTTGCATGCATTGAAAAAGAAAATGAAACTTTGAAAAATAAGAATATTTCTTGATTTCTAAATTAAATGATCTTTGTGAAAGAAATACTTCTTTAAAAAATAAAATTGTTTTGGTGGAAAAACAAAAAGAAATTGCTTTAAATGAAAACATTTCTTTAAAAAGAAAAATTGTTGAAAAAGGAAAAGTAAATGTTTCTAAAAAGAAAAAGACTATTGATCATGCTCTTCATGCCACAACCATTGATAAAAATGGAGTTAAATTTTAAAAAAATAGAATTGATAGTTTAAGATCAACTTTGAGCAATTGTGCATTTAACCATAAAAGATTGGAATCTTTGTTTCAAAAGAAACAAGTTCCCCATGTTCATGCACAACACCCACATCATGCATATGCATGCACACTTTGCACGCCATGATCACACTCATACACATATGCATCTTAGAGTGTACAAGTGTACACATTGCGGCCGCAAAGGCCATTTAGTAAGATTTTGTTATGATAAGATAAATGCTTTAAATTTTGCTAATAAAAATGTTTGGGTTCCATTAGATGCTAACCCCCGTGGACCCAAAAGAAAATGGGTACCAAAATTCTCACCTTGTGTATTTGATGCAGGTGCGGGCTCTCACACGACGTGAGAGAGTTGGTGCCTTGATGGTGGATGCACATGGACTTGATAGACACACATTTGATGCACCGCTCTCACAACCACCGCGATTGTTCTCTCTATCTCTTATTTGTTTATATCTTGCATGCTTATATTGCTTTCCTCTTTATATGCTTGATATATATTTGTGCTCATATTGTTATATGCTTGGGGATTATTTGCTAACACTTGTATTCAACCAAGAGAGCCAACGCGACACCTCAACTCTTATTTAGAGGAATCTTGAGGAGTTAGTCTAGAGCCCTTCACAGAGAATCCGGCTACACTCTTGTATTATACGTGGTGTTTAGTTTAAGAAGTTTTAGTTTTTATTAAATAAGTTTTAATTTCGCATTATTGACCATTAGATTAGCTTATCACCTATTCACCCCCTCTAGGTGATTTACACGGTCGACCGGCCAACGGTCGGATTTCTGACCGTTGTGCCACCAGTCGACCGCCCGGTCGACCGGGGCCGGATCCAGAGAGCATAGCTCTCTGGCCGGTCGATCGGCCCACCAGCCAATTGGTCGTGCACGTTTTATGCACGTCGGTCGACTGCCTGATTCATCGACTCTGGCCCGGTCGATCGGTGAGTCGACCGTCAGAAGACCTGGTCAGACATTTTCAGGGATTAAAACTAGGTTTTATATTTTCTTATAAAATCCCATAAATTCACTAAAATTCTACAAAAATGAGTTCTTTGAAATACTTTGAAGTAAAAAAATGTGTGATCAAAAATCAACACATATTACAAACATTTTGAACCATTTTTATAATATAGAAATTTTGTCTTAAACAAAAATTTGTATTTTTCAAAAATAATCTTTTATTTGAAAAACGATTTTTTCAAAACTTCTCCAAATACAAAAACAAGATATTTTAAACACTTTTAAAGCTTAGTATATATGGATATGATCCACTATACATATAAGATGAAATATCTATGTTTTTGATAATAAGCTCTAAAATAAGTTTTGATAAATCCAAAACGATATTTTTCTAAACACAAAATTATCTTATGAAAACACATATAAATTTTTTTTTTGTGTGTGTATGAACTTGAGCAATCCACCAACTAATCTATCCTTTATATTTTATCTAAAAACAAATCTTAACATTTACAAACACGACACAAGTCTTCATGAAAATCTTCTCTTAAAAATCTTCTTCTCCTTCTTGACTTGGTCCAAATCTTGATCCAATGAGTTAGACTCCACTTGAGTACTTGATGCAATCTTGATGCGCGAGCTCTTGAATCAACACGTGCTAGCTCTAAAACTTGACTTCGAATCCTTTGTTGAAGCTAAACACCTACTAAGATCTTGATCAAATATCTGAGACTAAATAAACACAAGATCATTAGTACTATAACTATATAGGCTAATCATCATCAAAATTAGAATGATTAACTGTGTAGGATATTTGAAACCGAACAAAAATTAGTTTGTAGGGGTTTTTAAATGTTTAAATCATAATCAAATGGCCGGATTGCAAATTGTATGTCTAAAGACATATATATAACCAACTCACTACTTTAGCCGTCTATATTGCGCCGCTTGTTGGATGGCCAAAAGGTATTCGAAACACTTGATATTTGGTTTATAGATACTTGAAATAATATAAATCAACTTCAGTGGAGTGGATCTGTATTCGAATGTCGGATGTGGTATTTGAATGGGAAGGATTTGGCCTCAAATCCTTTTGAAAGGACACAAGTCTATCTCTTTCTCTCTCTGTGTGTGTGTGCGCGCGCATACGCGCACGCAAGAATATAATCACCTATGTGTAACTACCTTAAGTTACACACACATCTCCCCACCATACAAAAATAGTTTTTAAAATAGGTTATTAGCAATTTGTGGGGACAACACACACAAAAATTTATTTGTATCCTACCTATAAAATTTTGTGTGGTGAAAATTGCTATGTGTAACTAAGCTTTGTTACATATAGGTGTATTGTATCCTTGCCCCAATATATATAGAGAGATAGACTTGTGTCCTTCCAAATGGATGTGAACCCGAATCCTTCCAACTCAAATACAATCCTCCGACATTCAAATATAAGATTTACTCCGTTGAAGTTGATTTATATTATTTCAAGTATTTATAAACCAAAAATCAAGTGTTTTGAATATTTTTTGCTCATCCATCAAGCGACGCAAAATGAACGGCCGAAAGTAGTGAGTTGGTTTGATCTATGTCTTTAGACATACAAATTCTCGATCAGGCCATTTGTTTATGATCTAAACATAACGCCCACAAACCAATTTTTGTCAGGTTTTAAATGTTCTACACCGTTAAACTAATCAACTCACTATTTAGGCCGTCCATTTTTCTCCTACTTGATGCATAAATAAAAAGCATTCAAAACACTTGATTTTTAGTTTATAGATACTTGAAATAATATACATCAACTTCAATAGAGTGGATCTTGTATTCGAATGTCAGAGGGTTGTATTTGAATTGAAAGAATTCGGGTTCAAATCCTTTTGGAAGGATACAAGTGTGTGCGTGTGTAGAGAGAGTTGAGCTGGGCTACTTTCAGAAGTATCAAGAATGTCGATACTCCCACTTTGATTTGGTTGATAACAGCCCACATGCAAGATCCAAACCGTTGGATGTGATCTACTAATTATAAACTAGTTAGTAATAAAATTTCACAGATTTTCGTTATCATTTACCCGTTTATCAATGTGGTCTCAAAGTTAAGCAGTTTTAGGTCTCTCAAAAATGTCAATTTTTTAGTCACTTTAACGGGTAAATGATAACGAAAATCTATGAAATTTTATTCATAATTAGTTTATAGTTAGTAGATCACATCCAACGGTTTGGATCTTACATATGAGTGGTATATCAATCAAATCAAAGTGAGAGTATTGACATTCTTGATACTTCAGAAAGTAGCCCAGCTCAAGTCTCTCTCTCTCTCTCTCTCTCTCTCTCTCTCTCTCTCTCTCTCTATATATATATATATATATATATATATATATATATATATATATATATATATATATGGGTAAGGGTACAATACACCTAGGTATAACTAAGTTAAATTATACACACCTATTTCCACCACACAAAAATTTTGCTTGTTCGGATACAAACAAAAATTAATGTAAGTGTTCCCCATAAAGTGTTTAAAGAATGTTATTTGTGTGGTGAAAAAAATTGTGTAGTTACACTTATGTTTATTGAAACTCTATCCTACACATATATAAAAATAAGTAGCGCTGTAGTAGAGATACATTCTCTCTCCTAATCACTTGACGCTGACTTGACATCCCTTAAACCAGCTAAAATCTTTGCCCGTGTAGAGTGTAAATCTAAGCCAAATCTATACCATTGTCTTGATTAATCTCCAACTAATGGACCCATTCGAGGAGGATAAATTCTCAAAATTTTCGGTGCAAATAAAAGTGGGTGCATTTAATAAACGACCGTCGCATGCACGTGGCCGTTGCATCCAATCAGTTTTCTAGGGTGGCATGTGTGTGTTGGTCTCTATTATGTCTCTCTATAATTTAAGACATTTTAGTTTTGAGTTTTGGATTTCTATTAGAGAAAGAGACAAGAGTTGGTACAATTAACAACTTGGAAATTTCAAGAACTCATGCAAAAAAAACAAGCCAACCTGGTTAAACTATGAATTTAGTAAGTTATGAGCTGGTTTTAGAGAGTTGTCCACCAAGTTGGGACAGTGATCTGCTCTTTGTGTTGGCATTTATCTAATCAACTTGGTTTAGCTTGAATTAAGTGGAATTAATTATCCAAAATCCTCTGCTTATATCTAAACCGTTTGGATTACTAAAACCAGTGAAGCCTGTCAGAGAGGTGGGAGTGGGCTGTGGGAGTCCCAAGTTCAAGTCCCGACTATAGCCTATGTGAAATTTTTAAAAAGAAAAAAAAAAACACTTGGATCACTAAAGTAAAGAATTCAAAAGAAAATTATTCATTCAAATCATGTGCTTACTCTTAATCCAAATCGAATGCCAATTCCTACAATAACAATAGTAGTAAAGTCTTTATACCAAATTTCTGGGTCAAGGACTTGAATCTGTTTCTTCCATTCATCTCTATTGAGAGAGTGCAACTATATAAGAAATTAGAGACACCTCCCATTAAGAATAAGATGAGCGAGAATTGATTAACATGATTAGGTATGTTCAATACAATCCAATAAGTATTCTAATTAAGCAAAGTGATAGGGTTATAGTTAGTAGAGAAAAGAGAATCAGAAGAGATCCTTGGAGGTAGTTAAGAAAAATATGATAATTTTTTGTGTAATTGAGTGCTGAATGTTGGGATGTGGGTCGAGCAAATAATCTCACATCGGCTAGACATGGGATGATCTTGGATATATAAGAATATGGGCAACTCCACCTAGAAAGCTAGTCTTTTGGGATGGTGCCCCAAATCCTTCAATTAGTATCAGAGCCATGCTCTGAACTTAGTTGTGTGTGTGGGTGATGTTCGATGTTGTTGACCATCCAATTTGGCGCAAGAAGGCAGTGGTTCTCCTCTGCAATGGGCATGCCGCCTCCCACGCGGTGTAGAAAAATGGACGGCTGCAGTTGGTGCTTCATGTAAGGCGTGTCTGCCCCACGCAGTGAAGAGTTGAATCTCGATCGAGTATTTGGTCTTCCATTGGTCTTCCATTGTGAAAAGTTGAGCTTGCAGAAAGACTTTTTATTTGAGGGAAGATTGTTAGAATTTGGGTCGAATAAATAGTACTACGTCGGCTAGACATAGGGATGGTCTTGGGTATAAAAAGGTTTAGGCAACTCCACCTAAAAGCTAATCTTTTGGGATGGTGCCCCAAGTTATTCACTAAATTCAATAGAACATAAGGGTTTTTTTTTTTTTTTTTTGCATATTTCTATAAAATACGGGTTTTATAAGAATCGCCAATCGTCCTTGGCAATTTTTGCAATTTACACCCTATAAAGTGTTTCTCTTCATAAGAAAATAATGTTAGACTTTATTTATTTATTTTAAGTCTAAATTTATTTGGGCCTAATCAAGTCAATTGAATATTTGCACCCGCCTCTATAACCTATGTTGTTAGACCTGTTTAGAAATTGATTAAGTCTAATAGTTTGGGTCTAAACTCGTTTCAATTACACTTAGCCAAGAGTGTATTTTATTTATGATGTGACACTCATTTTCACATGTGAAGCTCGTGTTATCAATTAAGGACCTAGATCTATAATGAGTTAAACTATGTTTTACCTTGATGCTATCTATATCATAGGTAAGATTCTTTCTTCACTTTATGACATAATCTCTCTTTTAGAGGCCTCTCATCTCCTCTAAGGATCAAGAAGAGTTAGAGAGACTCCTCTCTCAACTCCGCGTCCTCAAGATCGTGCAACTTTCGGCATCCCCTTTCGTAATGGGATCAAGTATGCCTAACTTCTTTCTCTTTGTTCTTGATAAAGAGACTATTATATGCATGTGATCTAGATCAGCAAATAATACATAGCCCTTCCCAATTTTGAAAGTTGGACCCCATGCTAATAACGGTCATGAAAGAGACAATGTCTAAACTTTATGGGTGTTAGGAGAGTTAGGTGAGAGTTTGGCCAACTTGAACAGAACCATTCTTTGAGCGGGCTTTCAATTTCAAAGCATGATCTCCTTTGTGGTTTATAGATTACCAAGATAAACCTAAAAGCAAATGAACCACCAATGTAACACAAAACTCATGGAATTATTTCTTCACCCTTGGTAAAATTTCACTTCCACCCAATTAACACCAACCTCCTCTTCACTGATAGAGGCATAGATTCGAGTATGAGATGCTGAAAAACTATTAACAAGCACTTGCTTACAACAAATGAGTGATAAAGGAGTGGGTGCAAAGAGAAATGTGCTCAATTTAGATGAGTTCTCTTCAAAGTATTAGATATGGGTTTTGGTCAAACATCACCAAGAGTCCAACACAATAATACAATATTGAAATCAATAAATTAAAGAACAAGTAAACCTAACCTTTGGGGGTGATTTAGGGAAGGACATGATTTTTTTTTTCTTTTTTCTTTTTTTGATTAATTTGTACATGGAATGAATTTATGAGAGTAAGATGATGATGAATTTGAAGGTTTGTTAATTGTTAAGTGGTGGAGGACAACCACCAAATCCGGATGCTTATATTATGGGTCGGGTCGGGTCGGCACATGCAGTGGGCCCCCACAAGATTGACGTGTTGACCCTATCCGATGGAGGAGTTGGCAACTCTTTAGGCTCAAAACCAACTGCAGATTCTTTGTTTGCTAAAAATAAGATGAAGAGAAATCTCAAACGATGCACACTGGTAAACAGATAAGAGTGGATTGTAAATAATTTTATATCAAATCTTGATTACGACTTATTTTTCAGAAAAGAAAAAAAAATAATTTCACGAAACACACCATGCACATCAAAAATGAAAAAAAATTAAAAAAAAAAAATTATTCTAGATTATTTGGAGGGGGTTATATAAGAAAGAAAGGCTAGCGTTACCTTGAGAGACAAATTTGAAATCCTCTTGGCTGGTTTCAGTTTTTATTTCTTAGCAAAAGGAGAAAAATATTTGCAATTTTATGCTCTTATCATTTCTCTTTGTTTTAATTAATTGATTTTTTTCTTTTTTTGAGGACAAAATGCTTGAACAGACTTCTTGATAATATATGCAAGCTGAGGTCAACCGAGGAATGCATATACTGGTGGCTATTCTCTAAATTTGCATGACAACTTGAACAACACATTTGATTATAAGAATACAATTTGGGAAGCTAGTTGGGAGTGGAAATGGCTGAATTTGACCATCACTTCTAAGGGAAAATTGCCTCAAAGGAGTTTATAGGTTGAGACCATTAGATTAGATATTTCGTTATTTAGAATCAATGTCATATAATGAGCAAACCTTGTAAGAATTTAAAACTTTAATGCGGATTAAATTGCCATGGATCTAGAATCAAAAGCATCTCAAGAAGAATCTCAAATCATAATTAAACACATAAATTCCATACCTGAAGCCATTAGCGGAATGATGGAGGTATGTTGAAGAAGATCTCAGTCCTTCTCTTCAATCCTTGCAAACTCTGATTGCTAACCCTTCTTCTCTCTGTCTCCTTTTCCTTTTCACAAACCTTAACACAAATATGATGGCTTATCTCATAATGAAAGAGAGTGGGCTGTTTTCTTTACAGGAGGAGAGATGAGGGTCAACATTTGCAATTAATCACTTGTGATAAAACCACCCATCATGGTCCCTTAATACCACAAAAGATTATTTAATAACCTTATACAAATGTAACTTTAATTTTGGGCACACATAATATCAGTTAACTTTAATTAGGAATCCAATTAATTAGGGTAGTGGGCCACTTAATCTTTAATGTGAGATTAACATTCTCCCACTTGGACCACTAGCCGATTATGATGAAAACTTTAGAAAACAAATAAAAGACTCATTTTCAAAACATTTTGACTCCATTGGATTCCATACTGAAAAACTTTGACACGTGATCACGAATTTAAAAACAACAACTGATAAGCCCAAATCATGAAATACTGTAATACTGCAATTAGCTTGGACCACCAATGCGAGTCATAGCGGTTATACAACATCTATGTCATACTCCCTTCTACGTACCACAATATTGATAACCCTTACTATTGAGTCCATAACCAAAATGACCCCTGTAATTGTCTTGTTAAGACATTTCTGTTTAACAAACATCCATACATAATATGTGCACACATAATTGGATAACAGGAAATACAGAAACAAACTTTTATTGCGCAATATTGTCAATTATACAAGTACAAAAAATACATTTACAGATTGCTCAAAAGACCCATTCTAACAACATGTTCCTTGAATGTCTTTGGAGGCAATCCTTTGGTCATTGGATCAGCAACCATTAAAGTGGTACTTATACTTTCAATTGACACCTTCTGTTTCTGAACTCTTTCTCTAACCACCAAGTACTTAAGTTCCATGTGTCTGGAACCATTAGAGTACTTTCCATTCTTAGAGAAGAAAACGGCTGCTGTATTGTCACAATATATCTTCAGCGGCCTGGCAATAGAGTCAACTACACCAAGTGCTGAGATAAAATTCCGTAACCATAATGCATGATTCGAGGCTTCAAAACAAGCTATGAACTCAGCCTCCATCGTGGATGAAGCAGTGATAGACTGCTTTACACTCTTCCACGAGATTGCCCCACCTGCTAGCATGAATATGAAGCCTGAAGTAGACTTCCTGCTATCTGGGCAACCAGCAAAATCTGAGTCCGAATAGCCTATCACTTCCAACTGATCTGATCTCCTATATGTGAGCATATGGTCCTTTGTCCCCTGAAGATACCGCATTACCTTCTTAGCCAATTTTCAGTGCTCCATTCCTGGATTGATTCTGGTATCTTCCTAACATCCCAACAGCAAAACTGATATCTCTGGCCTGGTACAAGTATGTGCATACATCAAGCTCCCAACTGCTGACGCATATGGAACTTTCTGCATTTGACCCTTTTCTAAGTCATTTCTGGGACACTGGCTCCCACTTAATTTGTCACCCCTCATAATGGGTGCACAACTGGTTGAACACAATTCCATATGAAATCTTTTCAAGACTCGATTGATATAACCTTTCTGAGACAGTCCTAGCAATCCTCGAGATCTATCCCTGAAGATCTCTATGCCAATAACATAAGTTGCCTCACCCATATCAACCATCTGAAAGTTCTTGGTAAGATAGCTTTTAGTTTCATACAGCAAAACCTATATCACTACTGGCTAACAAGATATCATCCACATATAGAACCAAAAAAATAAACTTGCTCCCACTGATCTTCAGATATATACACTGATCAACAGTGTTTTCTGTAAATCCGAAAGAGGTAATGGTATCATTAAACTTTATATACCATTGCCTGGAAGCTTGTTTAAGTCCGTATATGGATTTCTTTAATTTGCAAGCCAAGTGTTCTTGTCCTTTCTTTGCGAACCCTTCAGGTTGTTCCATGTAAATTTCCTCATCCAAATCTCCATTCAGAAAAGCTGTTTTCACATCCATTTGATATAACTCCAAATCATAATGAGCTACAAGGGCCATAATGATTCTAAGAGAGTCCTTCTTTGATACTGGAGAGAAGGTTTCTCTATAGTCAATGCCTTCTTTCTGAGTGAAACCTTTAGCCACAAGTCTGGCCTTATATCGTTCGATATTGCTTTTAGAGTCGCGCTTGGTCTTAAAGACCCATTTACACCCGACTTTCTTACAGTTATCAGGCAATTCGACCATATCCCAGACTTTGTTATGGTCCATAGATTTCAACTCTTCATTCATAGCATCAACCCATTTACTAGAATCATTGCATTCTATGGCTTGTGAAAATGAAACTGGATCTTTATTATCCCAATATCATAATTAGATTCCTGTAGATACACCACATAATCATCTGAAATGGCAGATCTTCTTTCCCTTTGAGATCTTCTCAAAGCTGCCGGTTGTGGTGGTTCTACAACATTTTCAATGGCGATATCCTCATGGAGTGGTGAACTAATATCAATATGTTGTTCTGTTATCTCAGCTTGATGATCAAGCTGAGGGACAACAATTTCTCTTGAAGGAAGGGGTATTGGGATATTCACCCTTATCACTTCAAGATCTACCTTTCTTGGTTCATCACTCCCACTAAATTCACCATTCTCAAGGAATCTGGCATTACCAGTTTCAACAATTCTTGTACTATGGTTAGGGCAATAAAATTTGTACCCCTTAGACTTATCTGGATAACCAATGAAATATCCAGATATTGTCCTTGAGTCTAATTTCTTTTCTTGTGGATTATATATTCTAGCCTCTGCTGGACAACCCCAAACATGTAAATGTCTTAAACTAGGTTTCCTACCAGTCCACAACTCGAAAGGAGTTGTTGGGACTGCTTTACTAGGAACCCTGTTCAAGATATACATAGCAGTCTTTAAGGCTTCATTCCACAATGAATTAGGTACATTAGAGAAGCTCATCATGCTCCTAACCATATCCATAAGTGTTCGGTTTCGCCTTTCAGCAACACCATTCTGCTGAGGCGTACCTGGCATTGTGTATTGAGCACAAATACCATGCTTTTCTAGAAATTTGGCAAATGGGCCAGGATGTTGTCCTGATTCATCATATCTACCATAAAATTCACCACCTCGATCTGATCTTATGATTTTAACTTTTCTATCTAATTGTCTCTCGACTTCTGTAATGAACACCTCAAGGATGTCAACAGCCTGAGACTTTTCATGAATTAGATACACATAACCATAACGTGACAGATCATCTATAAAGTAATGAAGTATCTCTCTCCCGTAAAATATGGAATGGAGAGTGGTCCGCAAATATCTGTATGAATTATTTCAAGAAGCTCTTTACTTCTTGTGGCACCTTTCTTGGTGTGTTTGGTTTGCTTTCCTTTTATGCAATCCACACACACCCCAAAATCAGTGAAGTCTAGGTTATCCAAAATCCCATTCTTCACTAATCTTTCAATTCTATCCCTGGAGATATGCCCCAGTCGTCTATGCCACAAGATAGAGGAATTTTCATTAATTAAGCCACGTTTAATACCAACATTCGAATGCAGAGATAAAAGAGATTGTGCAAACTCATCATTCAATGAAATTTTATATAAACCATCACATAAAATTCCGTGTCCAACCGACATTGAATTATACATTAAACTGAGTTTTCCACAACTGAATAAAACAGAATATCCAACAACATCTAATTTGGATAATGACATTAAGTTCCTAGAAATTGAAGGTACATAAAAAGTATCTTCAAGATTCATCTGATGACCCGTCTCTAAGAGTAGTCAGTAAGTACCAACAGCCTCGACCTCCACTTTGAGACGGTTCCCCATAAAGACAAATCTCTCACTTTCCTTCGGTTTTCGGGTTGTAAGGAATCCCTGCATTGAATTAGTTATGTGAGTTGTGGCTCCAGAGTCAATCCACCAAGTATTAGAAGGAACTTCAGTAAGATTTGATTCATAACATACAAAAGAAAGATTCATACCTTTCTTTTCGAACCAAGTTTTCCTCTTGTTGCAGTCCTTCTTCACATGTCCTTTTCTGCCACAAAAGTAGCATTTGACAGTGAAAGGCTTTCCATGACCCTGGCTACTTTCCCCAGGTTCATTCCATTTCTTTGGTGGAAACCTCTTACCTCTTCCATATTTACCTTTCTTATGGATAGCTCCTTGAGATACTGCCAACACTGAGTGATGCCCTTCTTGCCTCAGTCTCACTTCCTCTTGTACACACATACCAGTCAGCTCATTCAGATTCCACTTATCCTTATGAGTATTATAGTGGATCTTGAATGGCCCGAACTGAGGAGGAAGTGAGTTGAGGATGAACTGTACTAAGAAGGATTCATCCACTTTCATTCCCAGTGATCCTAACTTCGCAGCCTTATCAGTCATATTTAGAATGTGTTGTTGAACTCCTCTACTACCATCATATTTCATGGTAGTCAGTTCAGCCATAAGGGTGCCAGCTAATGACTTATCTGCAGACTTAAATCGGTCTTTAACAGCAGTTAAAAGTTCAGATGCACTAGTAGTATATGGGAGTGAAGTCTTGATGTTATTGGCTATGGTCATCTTGATGAACATGAGACTGAGTCTATTCGACCTTTCCCAAACTTTGGCATGGCTAACCTGGTCTGCAGTGCTTTCAGCAGTCACTTCATCAGGTTTCTCTACTAAAAGAGCCATGTCAAGGTCCAGTACACCCAGTGTGAATTGAACATGCTCAAACCACTCAGAGAAGTTTGTACCATCCAGGGCTGGAATGCTAGTTGCATGAGTGTGAAGGGAAGTGAGAACGTTCACTGAAACAAAATAGGACAAGCTCACATTAAGGCCTCGAATTAATACAAAATCTTTAATTTATGAAGATGAACTATTGATATCACTTTGATTCCTCCTTTGGGCGAAACCTAAGCATATCTAGTGTTCACTCTTTAGGTGAGACCTTTTAGCACCTATGTAGGTCTAATATAATTTATGTCACTTAGATAGTAAGTCATGTTACCTTTGGGTATCCAATTCTACACCATTAAGTTACATAAATTACACTATCCTACCCCGGTTCATAATTATTTGAAAGAGACTTTCCTTTGGGCCAGTCCCAATCTCCTAACTAGAACCGCCATCGAGAATATTATTGTCTTTAATGTCACCCTTATTGACAAGTCTTTTATGTAGTTGTATATTCATAAGGCTTACTAATATAGGTCACTTTGGCAACTACTAAATCAATAAACCGTATGAATACAAAACTAACCAATAATATTCTCTAACCTTTTATTTGAGTAATTCTATAATACTCCAATTTTATTACACTTGACCAATATCAATCAATATTAACACAATAATCTCAAATGTGTAACATACATTTATGATTGAACTTAAACAGCCATTAGTCGACTGGTCAAGGTAAGCCTAGTCGACTAAGGCTAAGTCAAGTCGACTACAAAAGGGGATTAGTCGACTTGGGTCAAGTATAGTCGACTATAGAGGAAGGATTAGTCGACTACAAAATAATAGGTTAGTCGACTAAGGGCAAGATTAGTCGACTCCTGCAGGAAGGCAACTCTCGGTTAATCTATTAGTCGACTTGGGAAGAGGGTTAGTCGACTATACTCATTATTAGTCGACTAATCAAATGTCAAGTCGACTAATCAATAAAAACAGAGAGTTCACTACTTTCTGGAAAGACTATTAGTCGACTTGCCCGAAACTTATAGTCGACTAATAGTCCACGAAACAGTTACAGATTTACAGTTCCAGAAATCGACTGATGCCAAAATTTTAGGGAAAATTAGGGAAAAATTAGGGAAAATTAGGGCTTTTAATCCTGATTAGATCCCAGATAATAAACAATTTGCGGGATATGGGATCTTAATAGAATCATGAATATATAATCTTAAATCTGAATTAAATGATTAAAAATTCTTCATGAAACTATTAATCATAAAAACCCTAATTAATCCATAATCATAATTCTGAGATGTATTGATTCTCAACCAAGGCTCTGATACCAAATGTAAGAATTTAAAACTTTAATGCGGATTAAATTGCCATGGATCTAGAATCAAAAGCATCTCAAGAAGAATCTCAAATCATAATTAAACACATAAATTCCATACCTGAAGCCATTAGCGGAATGATGGAGGTATGTTGAAGAAGATCTCAGTCCTTCTCTTCAATCCTTGCAAACTCTGATTGCTAACCCTTCTTCTCTCTGTCTCCTTTTCCTTTTCACAAACCTTAACACAAATATGATGGCTTATCTCATAATGAAAGAGAGTGGGTGTTTTTTCTTTACAGGAGGAGAGATGAGGGTCAACATTTGCAATTAATCACTTTGTGATAAAACCACCCATCATGGTCCCTTAATACCACAAAAGATTATTTAATAACCTTATACAAATGTAACTTTAATTTTGGGCACACATAATATCAGTTAACTTTAATTAGAAATCCAATTAATTAGGGTAGTGGGCCACTTAATCTTTAATGTGAGATTAACAAACCTTTCTCATGATGGTAAGTTCAGTAATTTCATATGACAAAACTCTCTTCTAAAGAGGTGGTCAAAAACTCTAGATATTAATATAAAAAAACTTAATTAATTATATTAATAAACAAACTGTTTGCGAACAGTTCGTGTTTGACTCGGTATCGATTAGCTCGCTCGTGGCCCACACAATTAATAAACAAGTCAAACTCAAAAAAAAATAAAAAATAAAAAATTGCAAAGCCCTCAGGCACAAGTTAGAAGAGCTTGACAACACTAGACTACAGTATTTCCCATTAAACTATGAAACACTACAATTTTATTGATATATTCAATAATTACACAATACAATGCATATGAGCAACCCTCTCCTTCATATTGCTCCATACAAAATCAAATCATAGTCAAACTATGGTTTGTAGTTCTATTAACACTCTGCAAAATTTCAAACACCACTAGGGTTTTACAAGTAAATAACTCTTACTATTATTAACCAATGATCTGTTACATCTAATATCTCCACTAAAGCCATAGATGGTGTGATTCTGAAATTTTATTTAACAGAAGTTGAGAAATAAGTACTGAAACTACTAAATACCTAAAAACAAAAATTTAAATCGCCGATACCAATGTCAAATTACTGGAATACTGATACTGTGAATTACTAATTATCAATTCAAATGCTGAATTGCTTATGTTGATCCCCCAACTACTGATATACAAATCAAACCAAACCAAATCAAACTAAAGTAAAGAGTTCGAAAAAACATTATGCTACAAATTCAAATTACAGGCCAGTTATTAAGCAGCATATCCTCACAGAACATAAACAAGCTCCTCAGGTACACAAGCAGAAGCATAAGCTAACACATCTGCAATGAAAAATTCTGACCATCCTCATGGCAAAAAGCATAAATCTTCTCCTCTTAATAACTTGAAAGAGATTGTTAATAATTCATTGAACAGTCTGTTATAAATGGTTCTGACAAGATTGGAGAAATTATTCATGGAATAGAGATACACATAGCTTACAATATTTCTGCCTTGGATACTAAATAGAATGAAGATTATGTTACAAGGTAATCTGCGCCTACAAAGGTTTCTTCTCAGGATAATTAACATAAGAAAAACTCGCAAACTCACAGTTTGGACCTTCTCTGGAAGTCAGTTGTAAACTCCCTGTTCCACACAGATGATATCACTACTTGGACTTCCTGTAACCAAAAAGGCTTGAACTCGTGTGGCCATTGCTTTGTTCTGATCAACTTGCTAATGATGACACTCGGCCTCTCTTGTGTTGAACTTGCTGCACTTGTGGTGATATGGCTCATTCATCAACCACGGAAGATCACAACAAAATGAGGAACTCACTGAAAAGTTGGCATAGAATTGTATCCATGGTGTGTGCTTCTATCTTGCCGAAGGGAATCCATTATCTATTATTTTGCCAATAAGTGGAAACTATGTTGCCATTAGGTTCTGTTACTGACAGCGAAATTCGGATTTGTCATTTTGAACATCAGTTGCCACCACCTGTTTAAAGTAGAGAACCCCAGAAGAATCAAGTTGTCAGATGCATCTAAACGAATGCAGTAAGAAAATTCTCGCTAAAAGTAGTAAAAAGGAAAAGTAAAGCCCGAGTAATTTGTCATGAAATTTGTCATATTGATAGTGTCGAAGTCAGCAGTCATATTGAGAAGGCATGCATATACAAATGCGTAGGAGATTTGCTAAAAAAATTCTAAAACCATTAGTCATTTGTTGCCCTGCGTGATTATATGCCTGATACTTCAAGAAAAATTAAGAATCCTAAATCTGTCACGGATAGAGAAATATGGTGGAGTGCTAAGAAAATCATGGTTACACAAGAAAGATAAAGCCAGAAGGGAATGACACGAGGTAAATATTTATATGGTTTGGTACAATGGGTTTATGTCCATATGCAGCAAACTGTCAATGTTTCACCACAAACAGAGGGTGTTAGAAGAGAGAGAGAGAGAGAGATTACTCGCTAATTTCAAAAAACCTAAACCCCACAAACAGATGCCCCCAAAGGAAACCCTAGATTTCTTGTACAAAAGGGGAGAACAAAGACCATCTGAAATAAAGAGAACCAGACCCCTACATATATTTTTCCTTTTTCCTCGCTCTCAAAAAAAAAAAAAAAAAAAAAAACCCAATGCACGTGACTTTCTGTCACGTCTGTTTTCCTTAAAATCTACACCCTCAGTCGCTCTATACTACTCTAACACATTGTGTGTTAGTTATAATACCCTACTCAGTTGGTATCAGAGCCTGATTTATAATTTTGTAAAGTACGCGGACAACACATCCTTATTTAAAATCAAAAGATTGATATATCATAAATTACTTTTAGAATTTAGAACTACCTAAATATCAAAAAAGCGAAAATATAAAGATTTCTCTTTGATTTGTCAGGTTATTGAACATAGTAATCCTAATCTGATCTTGTACAAAGGGGGAGAATATAAAGATTTCTCTTTGATTTGTCAAGTTATTTAACATAGTAATCCTAATCTGATTAGTAATCCTAAGATAAATAGCATAATAAATCTGTTAATCTCACTAGCTAAACAATCTAAACATTAATTAGAATTAAATAACGGAAGAGTAAGTGATATAACAGACTTCTTAGCTAAATATAATATTCTTAGTAGATTTGATTACATAAAAAATACAACAAGACAATATAGAAAATAGATTAATAAGTTTCCTTCTAAATAAGAAATAAAAACTTTATTACATTATAAAGACAAATAAAAGAGATAAAAGGAGAAACAAAAAATAATATAACAAAGCTTAATTTAGAGGTAGAAAATACAAAAAGAATTGAAAAAACAATTAGAGAAATATTAGTATATGTTTCTGAATGAGTACTACTGATGCATATTATATCAAAACCTTAAGAGCCATATCAAAAAAATATCCTAACAATAAAATAGGATTTAGTGATAAAAAATTTACCTCAGAATCAAGTCAAATATAACATAAGCCAGCTTAACATATTAATAGAGTTAACTATTAATTTAAATAAAAAAGTTAAAAAATTGAGTCAGAAATTAGATTTTATAAATAGGACTATAACTTCTGCTCTGTCAAAAAGAAATTTAGTAGGAAAATCAATAGTATTTAAAGAATGACCTTAATGAAATTCTAAAAGTAAAAGACCATTAGAAGTAACGGAAATATTCCAAAAAGACGATCCTATTAGCATTCAAAATTATATACAAGAAGATCTAAATGAGAAAATTAAAAAAGAAGCTAATTTTTATAGTATTAAATTCTCCGAGAGTAAAAGTTCAATATATAGATGTGTGTATATCAAAAACATTAGTTCTATTGAAAATATAATTAGTTTGCTTATAGTAGCTGATGAATTTAAAAAATCAACACATGATTTAATTCATATAGGTTTAATAGTATAGGATTTATCTCTTTAACTAGAAAAAGGCAAGGAGCATTAGTATGTACTCACATATTAGATGCAAGTTTGATAATCATAAACAAGCTCAGGGTAGCAATGGTGGAAACAAATATGACTACAGAGTGTGCTGTTATAGGATGTCTCTCAAATTTTAGTACGAGTACAGATGAATTCTAAAATATATTCGAATAAATACTAATACAAAATTTTTTAAAATGAAGTCAGGAAAAAAATGAGTGTAATTGTAGGATTCATTGGACGAGATCAAGAAGGAACTGGAATAAATTTTTTATTAGAAACAGAAAATTTAATGGAATATTTCACCAGCAAATATAGAAGAATGATTTTAGCCCAAAAATTAGAAGCCTTAGAAAATTAACATGAGAATTAGCTAGTTTAGAAGAATATTCAAAAAATACTATAAAACTGCCTATAACCAGTCGTATATGTACAGATGCAAAAAAAATTCAGTTAGATTCTTTGATTATAAAGAAAAAAATATCTGAAGAAGTTGAACCTATTAAGATAGATATGTTTTTTGCTCTATTTCTGGTTCTTTAAAAGTAAACATATTTATCTTAATAGGTTCAGCTTCTTCTTATTCAGAGATCTCTGCTTTATAATCAAATAATCTAACTGAACTGTTTCTTTTTGCGTCTGTATATATACTACAACTGGTTGTAGGCACTTCTATAATATTTTTGAATATTCTTCTAAACTAGGTAATTCCCATTTAAATTTTTTAAGGCTTCTAATTTTTGGGGCTAAAATCATTCAAGTATATTAGTTGGTAAAAGATTCCATTAATTTTTTGTTTCTAATAAAATTTTTATTGTAGTTCCTTGATGACCTCGTCCTATGATTCCTATAATTACCCTCAAATTTTTTGTTCCTGGTTTCATATTAATTTTTTGTATTAATATTTATTCTGATATATTTTAATTTGTACTCATACTAAAAAATTGGGAGACATCCTATAACAACATAACCTGTTCTCATATCTGCTTCCGCATTACTATCTGAACTTGTTCATGATTATGAATCTTGTATCTAATATGTGTGCATGTATTAATGCTTTGTCTTTTCTTAGTTAAAGAGACAAGTCCAATAACTATTAAATCTATATGAATTAAATCATGTTTTCAGTTTTTAAATTCATTACCTGCTATAGGCAAACTAACTATATTTCCAATAGAACTAATCTTTTTGATATACACATATCTAAATATTGAATTTTTACTCTCGAAAAATTTAACACTATAAGGATTAACTTTTTTTTTAATCCCTTCTATATAATTTTGAATACTACTAGGATCATATTCTTGGAATATTTTGTTGCTTCTAATTGTCTTTTACTTTTAGATTTCATTAAGGCCATTCTTTAAATACTATTGGTTTTCATACTAAATTTCTTTTTGATGAGTACGAGTTATAGTCCTATTATAGAATCTAAAGAATCTAAATTCTGACCTAAATCTTTAAGTTTTTTATTTAAATTAATAGTTAACTATATTAATACATTAAGCTGGCTTTGATATATTTGACTTGATTCTAAGGTAATTTTTTATCACTAAATCTTATTTTTACTATTAGGATATTTTTCTGATACGACTCTTAAGGCTTTAATACAATCTGAATCAGAAGTACTCATTCAGAAACATATACAGTACTACAACAGTGCTCATTCAGAAACATACATTAATATTTTCTCTAATTGTTCTTTCAATTCTTTTTGTATTTATTAATATTTTCTACCTCTAAATGAAGCTTTGTTATATTGTTTTTTGTTTCTCTCTATTTCTTTTAGTTTGTTGTTTATACATGTGTAATAAAACTTTTATTCTTGTTTAGAAAAAAAGCCTTATTAATCTATTTTCTATACTTTCTAGTTGTGTTTTTATGTAATCTGATCTACTGGAAAATTATATTTAACTAAGAAGTCTCCTATATCACTTACTCTTCTGTTACTTAAGTCTAATGAATGTTCAGATTGTTTACCTAGTGAGATTAACAGATCTATTATACTATTTTAGAGGAATAATATTTTTTTAGATTGTTCACCTAGTGAGAACAATGAAGAGGAATAATATTTTTTTTAGATTGTAGATTGTTTACCTAGTGAGAACAATGAAGAGGAATAATATTTTTTTTGGAGAGAAAAAGGATTATAAATAGAATTTAGGGTTTTGGGGACAGAGATTGAGAGAGTTATCCGTATATTATTGATGTGGGCAATGCCATTGCCCAAATATATAGACATCACAATCACATAGAGTCCAGAGTCTAATACTAATACTAATACTAATACTAATATAATAATAAGTATATTTCTTTAATGTGGAAATGCTACCAATGCCTCGTGACTTATTCTCTTTAATGTGGAATTGCAATTCCGAGCTAGATTGAGGATAAGGACAAGTTTTTCTAACATGCAGTTAAGGTTCTCTTCTATGTCGACTCTGGAGCTCTGTTATGAACCCAACGTTTCGGTAAAGAACTCAAATCGGACTCCAAACAGGTCCCGAAACGTTGTTGGATTGCTGCAGGAACTGCACCGGCACCAAACAGGAGCTCATGAAGGTCTGATCTGCTGCTCAAAAACTGTGAAATCTTCCCAGCAACTCCAGGACTCAGCTGCGGATCCAATGTTTTAGACGAAACTCGAATCAAACTCCCAACAGGCCTGAAACGGGCTCCAGTACGTCATTGTATAGATGTTGTGAACAGTGGTGGCTCGGTTGACGCCAGCGACGGCTCGGCTGACGCCAGCAATCGGCTCTGGCGGCTCGACTCGGGATCGGCTCAAATCGAGCCGTTGGCGTCAGCACTTGAGCCGCTGACGCCAACAGCGGTTTGGTGGGTCGGGTTGAATGTGAAAGCGGGTCGAATCCTTCGGGTTGACAACTTAAACCCAGAATTAAATGAATGCGTGTTTGGATCTTTAAACCCACACACGTTCTCTTTCTTCCTTCCTCCCGATCTGGCTACGGTTTAGGACCCAATCAGCGGCGGCGACTTCTGGCGGCGACGATCTGATCGGTGATGACCAGTGGTGCAATCGGCGACGATGAATGGACGTTGACGAGGAGATCTTGACTTCGGCGAGGAGACTTCCTCGGCGATGACTGCGGCGGGGTTGGAAGAGGTGGATCTGATGTCGACGAGGGTTTACTGGCTTCAGAGATGACTTGTGGCGGTGCTTGATGACAAGATGAGTCGTCCAGATCTTGTTGGCGGCGGGAGCTAATGATGATGAACGGCGAGGCTGTTGTTAGAGGTTATCGGAGGTGAAGGCGAAGGGCGGTGGCGCTGTCATCATTGACGGGCGAGGCTGAGAGAGGTGGCGGCGGAGGCGGAAATCCAC
Organism: Agave tequilana; assembly: GCA_038442645.1. Classification (NCBI taxonomy): domain Eukaryota; kingdom Viridiplantae; phylum Streptophyta; class Magnoliopsida; order Asparagales; family Asparagaceae; genus Agave; species Agave tequilana. The sequence goes on from JAVJIF010001843.1 coordinate 93,622, forward strand.
GACGAAGCTGGTGGATTAGGAGGTTATCATTGGAGAGGGTTGATCAGAGAAGATGAACAATATCTGAAGAGTGATTATTTTATTTATTCTTTTCTTCTCTTTTTTTCTTCTTTTTTTGGAAACTAAAAAAGAAAGAAACTAATGAAGATCTAAGGTTTTTGGAGATTTGTGGAGGGGAAATTTTTTGTGGAGGGGAATTTTTTTTTGAAGAAAAGAGCAGGAATTTGACTTTGATATCAAACTGATGTAATACAGGAACGGAAAAAAAAAAGAAAGAGGGAAGAAATTAGGATTTTGAGGAGATAAAAATAAATTCGGGCTTTAGCACCTAAGAGATCTCTCTCCCACTCCGCGCATCATCATGCAAAAATTAATTTGTAAAGCAAATAATCATGCTTCCACAAAAAGGGGTTTAAATTAATTTATCATCGTCTAAATAATCAACTACAAGTCTTGGTGTTATAAATGCTTTGTAAAGAAATAGAAACCCTATAAAGGAATTAATATATTAACATAAGAGAAGATACAAGGTATATATAGAAGACAAGGTGAGTATATGAGTAACAACCCAATAACCCAATACTAATAACTAATCTTAACACTCCACCTTAAGCTGGAGCATAGAGATCTAACATACCCAGCTTATTATAAAGATTAGAATATACCTGAGGTGAGGCAGCTTTGGTAAGTAAATCAGCTAATTGCTTCGAAAATGGTGTGAAGTAGAACATAACCACCTTCTTGGTCCAAACATCTTTGATAAAGTGACAGTCAATCTAGATGTGTTTGGTTCTTTTATGAAACACTGGATTCTGGGCAATATAGATGGCAGATCGATTATCACAATACAGAGGCATTGGTCTAAGATATCTAAAACCAAGTCCATCAGTAAATTTTTAACCACACCATCTCGCAGGCTGTATGTGTCATAACTCTTTACTCAGCTTCAGCACTTGAGCGAGACACGTCTTACTTTTTACTCTTCCACGTCAATAGATTTCCTCCAACAAAAGATGCAATAGCCAGTAGTTGACTTCCTATCCCCTCGATCACCAGCATATCCTGAATCAGAGTATCCAGAAAGTGTACATGTCCATGTTCATATACACCAACCCTTTTCCGGACAACTCTTGATGTAAGCTAGAACCCCACTGCAGCTTAACCAATGGATCTCTCTAGGCTGATGCATGAATTTACTCAAAACTCTACAACAAAAGTTATATTTAGCCTAATCACTGTAGATAGATCAGCTTCCCAATCAATCTCCAATATCTCCCGGATCATCAAGTGTATAATTGTCATCAAAGCATAAATCCCATTGGCTTTCATTGGTGTATTAGCAGGTTGCATCCCAAAAATCTTGTTTCCTCTAGAAGATCCAGAGCATACTTTCACTGAGAAAGAAGTACATTGTGTTTTGATGTGCAACTTCAATTCCCAGAAAGTATTTGGACGTCCCATGTCTTTAGTCACAAATGACGCTTGAGATACATCTTAGTCTCCACTATTTCAGCTGAGTCACTACCAGTCAGAAAAATGTCATCAACAATAAACAGCTAGAACTACAATACCAGACCTTGTGCGTCGAACGAAGACAGAGTGATCTAAATGACATCGACGAAAGCCAATACCAGAAATGGTAAGACTGAACTTCTCAAACCACGCCCTTGGACTCTTCTTGAGTCCATATATAGCCTCTTTAGATGACAGACTTTGTCTCCCCCTGAGTAACATAACTTGGAGGTTGCTCCATATAAACTTCCTCCTCAAGATCTTCATATAGAAAGATTTTTGACATCCATCTGGAACAATGACCATGACAACTTAACAGCAATAGAGAATAGAATCCTGATAGAGTTATCCTAGCAACTGGCGAGAACGTCTCAAAATAGTCGATGACATATGTCTAAACCTTGGCTACGAGCCTGGACTTATATTGTAACGGTCCCAGATTTCATAAATTCCAAATAACAGAATATTCTATTAAACTGATAGATTATCGTAATCATCTCCAAGCTCTTAAAATTTTCGGCAGCACTTTCTTTGTAAATGTTACATGCCCAAATATACATTTCAATTTGCAGTAATTTTGACCAACAATAGTCCACAAATTCTCAAATCTAACATGTAAGTCAAAGTTAACAATCACCCAAGCAATCATAATAATACCTCAGCTCACTACAGCCTGTTAATTCTCCAAATAATAATTTCGGCTTGACATCGCCTACTTATGAAACAAAAGGAAACATGTGCCCGAGAGTACTCCTCTCGTCATCCACAATATAAACAGATTTAACTGTAACTCTAACACATCACCATAATCACAATCTAACTTATTTCATAAATATCCATCTCTCAAAACGTACATAAGGTATCAGTATACATAAAGTAAGATTTTCAACAGGAACTAAGTTACAGTCCAATGCAATCAATAAAAATTAAACTTCTCAACAAACGCCTAAATGAAGCTGGTCTTCTGCCATACAACGACCTGAAACATAAAACTGGGAGGGAGTGAGCTCAACAGCTCAGTGAGAGAGAATCAAAGTGGATCAAGGAAGGAAAATACAATAAAGGGACGTGTTTCTTTCTTCAACAATTTGCAAGTATAGATGAACAAATGAAATGAGGAGAGAGCAATATCTTATAATGAATGATAACACACGATCCATATATATACTCTGACGGTCTGACTTCTCTAGAATCGATTCTCTTTAACTTTCTTAATTTTCTGCTGCAGATTACTTGGTCTAAGAAATCAGTGAGATACTTTCTCAGTCATTATAACTTATGCATGGTTCTGTTTAAGTACTATCGACACATATCATCACATAACTCATATCTCATACATTAGATACAACCAATCAAAATCGAAGTTTCATGGGGGGTAAGTATATGTTTCGGTAATACAATATCACAATATCACCCCATATCATCTAAGTATAATTTATCCATATGGATAACGCGATCACACATAATCATACTACACTTCACAATATTCACATAAATACTTAGAGATGTGCACAAACACATGATACACATGCATATACAACCACAGTGAAGTGTGAGAATTCCCCGTCTTCTCCCTCCTACCGGCTCCCGCACGGCCCCTTCCTCCTATATATATGTATTGTATGTATATACAACAATAACACCGTCTTCCCCCTCCTACCGGTTCTCGCACGGCTCCTTCCTCCAATATATATATATATATATATATATATATATATATAATATATATATATATATATTACAATCTCACCGTCTTCCCCCCTCCTACCGGCTCCCGCCCGGCCCTTCCTCCAATGCAAAAGATGTAACAAACATATAACACACACATTCGAAAGTACAAATAATGATTTCGTCACAATACGAACACCAACCCCTTTATTGCAGTTTACCTTTTAGCTTGACACTAATGTCAATTGACATCCATATATGACACACCATATGTGTATATACATAAATATGAGTTACCAGTCAATACTGTAGTGATCTAATCATCTCAATTAACGAGTCAGCTCTCATTTACTTGTTAAGTATTAGCCTTTTGAGTCGTGCTACTAGCACATCAACATTCAATTATGTAGCATACAATCATGATCGTAAATTTTACAATGCATACACGTCATGGAGGTCAATTCATCAACAAAACAAATACTAAAATGTTACTTGAGGGCAAAGATAATTGTCATATAGGTATACAACTTGTTAGTTATGCTTATGTGACATCCCGTCAATTTCATATATATTCAACATACATCAAGGTTGTAAACAATCATCACTTAGATGTGGTTGCACAGTGTATCAATAACCATATGAAGAATAAGCAATATCAATAAGTTATCTATTATGAGAAACTCTTATAATAATTTACACCCATGTATCCGTAATAATGTTGGATTTCTATCCCATCAACGCACCGAGCTTTCATTCATACGTCTAACACCACTAGTTTCTTAACGCCCAATGTTCAGTATGGTTCCGTCGAAACTCCGAATACCATAATTATTCGGTCAGTTAGTCAATTAATGACTACCATATGATTAGACAATTCATTACCACCTGGATTCCCGACTTCGTAATTAACAGTTTCCGCTCTGATGATTTTTATAACTACCACTTACGTAACTATTGATTTTCAATCTCACAATTTAAAGCGAAGTATCCTCTATGGACACCAACATCAATGATTTAATTTGCTCAAGCCTAATTTCACATCTTTATGAGGCAATATGAAAAGATACAATTTTCTTAGCTTACAGCCATGTGGTATCCACTCTATATTTCTTCGTGGTCTTCTGTTGCATCAGTTTATAGTTAACCATCAATATTAGATCTTTCTTCCTATTGAGAAAGTAATTAGCTATTGTTCATAGCCAGGGTAATCAACGAAGCGTTGTTTAAATAAACGCTTGGAAGGACTCCTGCAGCCTTATTACCTATATATGATGAGTTTATGAATCAAGATCTTCGATGGTCTACGTGCACTGGGCCATTGAAATGAAAATACTGAGACACCCTATATAAATAATACATTGCTCTAGTCGTATTCAGAATTTGTCTCCATGCAGCTCAAAGTCTAAACCATCAATGCCTGGTGTGACGTGAGTACCATGCTATTTCTTATAGACAAGTGGTATGAAAAATGGTTATATCTCCTCCTTTATACCCTTCTATCACGGTACTCCCAACTTGTGAATATTGTCATAAAATTTCCCGCCTAATCCTATCCCGCAATCATAGAGTCGGAAACCACAGTCCTATTAGCTCGGGACTGTGAGTTGAAAACCTGCAACACGGATAGTGTTGATAAAGAGTAACAATATGTGTTATTAAAACTTATTTCTTATTATTAAAATTATAGCACTTGTCATCTGCCATAATCCTTAGTTATCCTGAACCTCTTGAACCTCGCTTCTAACTCATATGTGGAAGGAGAGATGGGTCGAGTAATTCTTCCAGTTGCTTACTTTTCCCTTTGTCATTAGGATTTGTGTTAGTCCTACCAAATGGTTGGATCTATAATTCACCTCATCAGGATGTGCTCGACATAACCAAATGTATCAATACTTCTAAACATGTCAGATTTTCCAAGTGTCTGAGCGAATGCAACAGTAATTATTTAATGACGCAGATATGCCCAACAATGTACCTACCTGAACTTGAAATAATATAACACAAGGATAAGAGCTCTTTCATGAGAATATTGTTTTATGCTGAGCTCAGAGAATTCTAATCTGGTGCTATGGGATCCAGAGCACCACTTGATCTAGCACCACGACTCTGAAATTTATATAAAATCTGATAGGATGATTCTATGTCGTTTCACTGGTTACGCTAGAAATTTAACAAAAATTATTACTTCAAGAATGTATCAAGTCATAACCTACCAAATTCTAGAGTAAGTATCGTCGTCCAAAACCAATACACCTTGCTGCCACTAGGCACAAGTAGCAAATTTTTAGGCTTTTTAACTTCTTTCCAATTATTTACGAGGACAGATCCTGGGGTTACCTCTTAAATGGAAACAAACATATAAAATTTATGAAACATCAACATTCAATATTAGGGGCGTATTCAGTTCCGAGCTTGGCGCAACATGCTCTCTACTTATTCTAAAATTCTCATGGGTATCCCCTAAATGGTAATTCATAAGGAGGAAACTAATCTTTGACATGATTTATGTTTTCCTTTGTTTCTCAAAGGATTCCTAACGTCCAACCAACACAGGTTTAAATTTCACGTGCTTAGAGATACTATCACCTTTCTAATAGTCTATTAGATGACATTATAATTGAGTTAACTAGTAAAAGAAAATTCCCAAACTCTTCAATCGTAAAGGAAAATTCTGCAACTCAAGAAATTTGACTAACGGTCTTATTTTGACGATAACTTTCAGCACAGACCCTCAATTGGGACACCACAAAAGCCGTTGGAAAGTAGATTCGATTATCTTTCCAACGATATACTACATGATCAATTTTATCTAACTAAACTGTTTCTGATATACCGAAACTCTTCAGCTGTGAGTGAGTTCTGCAGCAGGACAGTTTTGACCAACATGCAATTTTCAGTCGTAACTTGAGGTACAGATATCTGATTAGGACATGGTATGAACCGTTGGAAAGTAGACTTGATTGTCTTTCCAACGGTATATAATATGATATAAATAACCCTAACATACTAATGAACTGAGCCCGAATTTACAGAGTAATTCTGTTTAACAGATTTCTGCACATATTAGAAAGGTTCTCTACTTTGCTCTAGATGATGATTTGCCCAGAAATTTTTACAAGAAAATATAGGGAAAGTAGATTGAATGCTACTTTAAATGACAGAAATTAATCAATATATATTATGAGGTTTTCTCTAGAAATTCAGAAAATGAAATAGATCTAGATCTAGATGAAATCTCCCTCACCTTCTTGTTTCTCCTCGCTATAGTCGTTGTTCCCACTTGCCGCCGCTCCACCACCGGCCCGGCCACCGCTCCACCGCCGGCCGCCGCCACGGCCACCGCCGCCGGCCGCCCGGGTGTGGCCGGGTGCTCCCGGTTCCAAAGAAGAGAGGAGGGGGGAGAAGAGGGAGAGAGTGAGATTAAAAAAAAATGATTGAAGGTTGGAAAGAGATTTGAGAGGTTGTATTTGGGATTCTTCTCATGGGTTTCTTAGGTTGAAAAATGAGAGATGGAAGAAGATGAATGAGGGATTAATTGTCTACCCATTTACACAAACCCCCCTCACATAAACATATATCACATATATCCACAACCTCTCTCTTCCCTCATCTTGCCACCTATACACACATATTTCAAGGCTAATCTTAACCCTCCATCTACCCATGCCATGCACACCTACTTTCTCCACTATCTCTAAAATAATAAAGTAATTCTCATGATTGTATTTTTATTTCAATTTATTTATTTATTTTGGTATTTGCTTCATTTTCTTGTATTTACACAATGTATTCACTTGCCACTTTATTACACATATATGTATGAACAATATATTTAAAAGTATCAAATATATGTGCAAGTATTCATAGAAGAATGATCATATTCATAAGGTTTTACATATACATAATAAACATAGATAGGAACATATGTGTATATATGTCGAATACCCATATTTCCCACTTTCAGAATTTTCTTTTACGGGATTTCTAAACATCCATTGTTACCTCACTTAATTTTTATTATCTCAGATAATCAGTTTATCTCCTTTAACAAGATTAAATCAAGATTTAGAATTTCAGGGTGTTACAGTTCTACCCCCCTTACAATAGTTTCGTCCTCGAAACTTAGCATACCTGAAACAGATAAGTGTAAAACCTTCACATTCCTCCTATATACTTCAAAATCGCACTTCCATATAATATCCCTCTCGATCCTTTTCCTCGAGAACTTATTATCTCTTGAACAACTTCCTACACTATATTCTTACGATCTGACTTAATCTTAACTCGCTTGATATTTTGATCATTTCCTTACTCCAGTGTCCCATACCACTAGCAGCTCGTACTGAGGGCCCACACCCTCAGTCGAACACATCCGAATTATGGCATGTGGGTACCATAATCCGAACATAAGGCAGTGACCAAATATCCGCGCTTCAAGATTAGTCTTCTACGCAAGAACTCCTACCCCCTTAAATCAATCATATCAAACAATATTTACATACATACAAGCGTAATCATGCATATCAATCATAACAATCAGCCCTATCTATCCAATCCTCTTCTACTATTCATTCTAAGTTTATCCTCATTCTATATCCTGTGCTCTGATACCAACTGTAACGGTCCCAGATTTCATAAATTCCAAATAACAGAATATTCTATTAAACTGATAGATTATCGTAATCATCTCCAAGCTCTTAAAATTTTCGGCAGCACTTCCTTTGTAAATGTTACATGCCCAAATATACATTTCAATTTGCAGTAATTTTGACCAACAATAGTCCACAAATTCTCAAATCTAACATGTAAGTCAAAGTTAACAATCACCCAAGCAATCATAATAATACCTCAGCTCACTACAGCCTGTTAATTCTCCAAATAATAATTTCGGCTTGACATCGCCTACTTATGAAACAAAAGGAAACATGTGCCGAGAGTACTCCTCTCGTCATCCACAATATAAACAGATTTAACTGTAACTCTAACACATCACCATAATCACAATCTAACTTATTTCATAAATATCCATCTCTCAAAACGTACATAAGGTATCAGTATACATCAAGTAAGATTTTCAACAGGAACTAAGTTACAGTCCAATGCAATCAATAAAATTAAACTTCTCAACAAACGCCTAAATCTGAAGCTGGTCTTCTGCCATACAGCGACCTGAAACATAAAACTGGGAGGGAGTGAGCTCGACAGCTCAGTGAGAGAGAATCAAAGTGAATCAAGGAAGGAAAATACAATAAAGGACGTGTTTCTTTCTTCAACAATTTGCAAGTATAGATGAACAAATGAAATGAGGAGAGAGCAATATCTTATAATGAATGATTAACACAACGATCCATATACTCTATGTGACGGTCTGACTTCTCTAGAATCGATTCTCTTTAACTTTCTTAATTTTCTGCTGCAGATTACTTGGTCTAAGAATTCAGTGAGATACTTTCTTAGTCATTATAACTTATGCATGGTTCTGTTTTAAGTACTATCGACACATATCATCACATAACTCATATCTCATACATTAGATACAACCAATCAAAATCGAAGTTTCATGGGGGTAAGTATATGTTTCGGTAATACAATATCACAATATCACCCCATATCATCTAAATATAATTTATCCATATGGATAACGCGATCACACATAATCATACTACACTTCACAATATTCACATATATACTTAGAGATGTGCACAACACACATGATACACATGCATATACAACCACAGTGAAGTGTGAGAATTCCCCGTCTTCTCCCTCCTACCGGCTCCGCACGGCCCCTTCCTCCTATATATATGTATTTGTATGTATATACAACAATAACACCGTCTTCCCCCTCCTACCGGTTCTCGCACGGCCCCTTCCTCCAATATATATATATATATTACAATCTCACCATCTTCCCCCCTCTACCGGCTCCCGCCCGGCCCCTTCCTCCAATGCAAAAGATGTAACAAACATATACACACATTCGAAAGTACAAATAATGATTTCGTCACAATACGAACACAACCCTTTATTGCAGTTTACCTTTTAGCTTGACACTAATGTCAATTGACATCCATATATGACACACCATATGTGTATATACATAAATATGAGTTACCAGTCAATACTGTAGTGATCTAATCATCTCAATTTAACGAGTCAGCTCTCATTTACTTGTTAAGTATTAGCCTTTTGAGTCGTGCTACTAGCACATCAACATTCAATTATGTAGCATACAATCATGATCGTAAATTTTACAATGCATACACGTCATGGAGATCAATTCATCAACAAAACAAATACTAAAATTGTTGCTTGAGGGCAAAGATAATTGTCATATAGGTATACAACTTGTTAGTTATGCTTATGTGACATCCCCGTCAATTTCATATATATTCAACATACATCAAGGTTGTAAACAATCATCACTTAGATGTGGTTGCACAGTGTATCAATAACCATATGAAGAATAAGCAATATCAACAAGTTATCTATTATGAGAAACTCTTATAATAATTTACACCCATGTATCCGTAATAATGTTGGATTTCTATTCCCATCAACGCACCCGAGCTTTCATTCATACGTCTAACACCACTAGTTTCTTAACGCCCAATGTTCAGTATGGTTCCGTCGAAACTCCGAATACCATAATTATTCGGTCAGTTAGTCAATTAATGACTACCAATATGATTAGACAATTCATTACCAACCTGGATTCCCGACTTCGTAATTAACAGTTTCCGCTCTGATGATTTTTATAACTGCCACTTACGTAACTATTGATTTTCAATCTCACAATTTAAAGCGAAGTATCCTCTATGGACACCAACATCAATGATTTAATTTGCTCAAGCCTAATTTCACATCTTTATGAGGCAATATGAAAAGATACATTTTCTTAGCTTACAGCCATGTGGTATCCACTCTATATTTCTTCGTGGTCTTCTGTTGCATCAGTTTATAGTTAACCATCAATATTAGATCTTTCTTCCTATTGAGAAAGTAATTAGCTATTGTTCATAGCCAGGGTAATCAACGAAGCGTTGTTTAAATAAACGCTTGAAGGACTCCTGCAGCCTTATTACCTATATATGATGAGTTTATGAATCAAGATCTTTGATGGTCTACGTGCACTGGGCATTGAAATGAAGATACTGAGACACCCTATATAAATAATACATTGCTCTAGTCGTATTCAGAATTTGTCTCCATGCAGCTCAAAGTCTAAACCATCAATGCCTGGTGTGACGTGAGTACCATGCTATTTCTTATAGACAAGTGGTATGAAAAATGGTTATAATCTCCTCCTTTATACCCTTCTATCACGGTACTCCCAACTTGTGAATATTGTCAATAAAATTTCCCGCCTAATCCTATCCCGCAATCATAGAGTCAGAAACCACAGTCCTATTAGCTCGGGACTGTGAGTTGAAAACCTGCAACACTGGATAGTGTTGATAAAGAGTAACAATATGTGTTATTAAAACTTATTTCTTATTATTAAAATTATAGCACTTGTCATCTGCCATAATCCTTAGTTATCCTGAACCTCTTGAACCTCGCTTCTAACTCATATGTGGAAGGAGAGATGGGTCGAGTAATTCTTCCAGTTGCTTACCTTTTCCCTTTGCCATTAGGATTGTGTTAGTCCTACCAAATGGTTGGATCTATAATTCACCTCATCAGGAATGTGCTCGACATAACCAAATGTATCAATACTTCTAAACATGTCAGATTTTCCAAGTGTCTGAGCGAATGCAACAGTAATTATTTAATGACGCAGATATGCCCAACAATGTACCTACCTGAACTTGAAATAATATAACACAAGGATAAGAGCTCTTTCATGAGAATATTGTTTTATGCTGAGCTCAGAGAATTCTAATCTGGTGCTATGGGATCCAGAGCACCACTTGATCTAGCACCACGACTCTGAAATTTATATAAAATCTGATAGGATGATTCTATGTCGTTTCACTAGTTACGCTAGAAATTTAACAAAAATTATTACTTCAAGAATGTATCAAGTCATAACCTACCAAATTCTAGAGTAAGTATCGTCGTCCAAAACCCAATACACCTTGCTGCCACTAGGCACAAGTAGCAAATCTTTTAGGCTTTTTAACTTCTTTCCAATTATTTACGAGGACAGATCCTGGGTTACCTCTTAAATGGAAACAAACATATAAAATTATGAAACAACAACATTCATATTAGGGGCGTATTCAGTTCCGAGCTTGGCGCAACATGCCTCTCTACTTATTCTAAAATTCTCATGGGTATCCCCTTAAATGGTAATTCATAAGGAGGAAACTAATCTTTGACATGATTTATGCTTTCCTTTGTTTCTCAAAGGATTCCTAACGTCCAACCAACACAGGTTTAAATTTCACGTACTTAGAGATACTATCACCTTTCTAATAGTCTATTAGATGACATTTATAATTGAGTTAACTAGTAAAAAAAAATTCACAAACTCTTCAATCGTAAAGGAAAATTCTGCAACTCAAGAAATTTGACTAACCGGTCTTATTTGACGATAACTTTCAGCACAGACCCTCAATTGGGACACCACAAAAGCCGTTGGAAAGTAGATTCGATTATTTCCAACGATATACTACATGATCAATTTATCTAACTAAACTGTTTCTGATATACCGAAACTCTTCAGCTGTGAGTGAGTTCTGCAGCAGGACAGTTTTGACCAACATGCAATGTTTCAGTCGTAACTTGAGGTACAGATATCTGATTAGGACATGGTATGAACCGTTGGAAAGTAGACTTGATTGTCTTTCCAACGGTATATAATATGATATAATATAACCCTAACATACTAATGAACTGAGCCCGAATTTACAGAGTAATTCTGTTTAACAGATTTCTGCACATATTAGAAAGGTTCTCTACTTTGCTCTAGATGATGATTTGCCCAGAAATTTTTACAAGAAAATATAGGGGAAAGTAGATTGAATGCTACTTTAAATAACAGAAATTAATCAATATATATTATGAGGTTTTCTCTAGAAATTCAGAAAATGAAATAGATCTAGATCTAGATGAAATCTCCCTCAACTTCTTGTTTCTCCTCGCTATAGTCGTTGTCCCACTTGCCGCCGCTCCACCACCGGCCGGCCGCCGCTCCACCGCCGGCCGCCACACCGGCCACCGCCGTGGCCGCCCGGGTGTGGCCGGGTGCTCCCGGTTCCAAAGAAGAGAGGGAGGGGGGAGAGAGGGAGAGAGTGAGATTAAAAAAAAAATGATTGAAGGTTGGAAAGAGATTTGAGAGGTTGTATTGGGATTCTTCTCATGGGTTTCTTAGGTTGAAAAATGAGAGATGGAAGAAGATGAATGAGGGATTAATTGTCTACCCATTTACACAAACCCCCCTCACATAAACATATATCACATATATCCCAAACTCCTCTTCCCTCATCTTGCCACCTATACACACATATTTCAAGGCTAATCTTAACCCTCCATCTACCCATGCCATGCACACACTTTCTCCACTATCTCTAAAATAATAAAGTAATTCTCATGATTGTATTTTTATTTCAATTATTTATTTATTTTGGTATTTGCTTCATTTTCTTGTATTTACACAATGTATTCACTTGCCACTTTATTACACATATATGTATGAACAATATATTTAAAAGTATCAAATATATGTGCAAGTATTCATAGAAGAATGATCATATTCATAAGGTTTTACATATACATAACAAACATAGATAGGAACATATGTATATATATGTCGAATACCCATACTCCCACTTTCAGAATTTTCTTTACGGGATTTCTAAACATCCATTGTTACACTCACTTAATTTTGTTATTATCTCAGATAATCAGTTTATCCCCTTTAACCAGATTAAATCAAGATTTAGAATTTCAGGGTGTTACA
>JAVJIF010001844.1:0-25000 GCA_038442645.1 Agave tequilana
TTTTCTTTCTTTTCCATTTGTTTCATGCATATACACATTCACGATGCATTGAGGACAATGCATGAGATAAGCGTAGTGGAGATTTACTAACATAGTTTGGTTTATATTTTCTTTTTTTACACTTCTTTTTAGGAAATTTTTAAAATTTTCTTTTGTATAAAAACTCTTTTCTTTTCTTTTTTACAAAACCTTTTGAAATAAGAGAAATAGTTTTTTGTAAAAAGATAATTATGAATTAAGAAGACCTAAAATTATGAATCTTAAACTGAGTCAAATAATAGATCTTGTTTAAATTTTAGGATAAGAAAGTAAGATTAGAAAGATAATTTGATCTTAAATTTTTTGCCTTAGATATATGCACTTCACACTTACACAATTTTTGAGATTGAAACAAAAAACTGAGAATGCCATAAAAAATAATTTTAATTTATTAAAGACCACAAAAACAATTATTGAAATTGGGTAATTATGCCTCAGGAAGCATGATTATTCACGCCTAAAATGGTAGACCAAAACAAAATAATCTCCTTAGTTTTATGGTCTTGTTTACTCGAGTCTTTAAGCCCGAGAGATATTTTCTCATCTGGTTCCCTATAATCATATGGTTTGAGATAATCGGCTAAAGGCTCACTACCCGGATAAGCTAGAAAGCCTAAGAAAACTAAGAGAAGAAAAAATATATTTTTTATATAATAAATGGCATGAAAGTTAGAGTCGATATCCTAAAAATCTTCACAGTCATAAAATGCATATTTTCTAAGAGTTTTTATGAAAGATCAAAGAATCGATTTTATTTTAAATTCTTAGATTTAATTTATAATAAGGTTTTGCATTTAGACTTAGTTTAAGGAAGAATAATTCTGGCTTTCCTATAATCTTAGATCACTTAAATTTTCAAAAAAAATACTTCAACACTTTTCTCTATTTCAAAATGTGTTTTCAAAACACTAACATTTGATTATTTTTTTTTATGAATTTTGTGGGTGTAATACACTGAAACTCTCAGGAGACAAAACTCCTCCTCTAGAGGAACCGAGAGGTTTTAACAGCTGTTGCACATGCTCAGTGCAATCGCGTCACCTGCGAAAGTGGTGTAATAATTTTCTTAGTTAGTTTTTTTATTTTGCTCAGGAGGAGCAAAAGATAAGTGTGGGGTGTGATTAGTCTCCATATGTGCATATTTCATACACATCTTCACATTTATTCTATATAAAATATATTGCTAATAATGATTTTCTTGTGTGTTCCTAGGTCCATGGTGTGAACTGAAGAAGAAGCCTTAAAATTTCATTTATTTGGTGATTTAAAGCATAAATATAGCTATTGACTTCGGGGAGCTAATCTGTCAAATCTGGGAGCAGAAAATCAGAAACCAGCAGGGGGAACTAACAGGGGGACAAGCCAGCAATCTGCACCCACTGGCGCAGCGCGCGCGACCACAGAATGGCCGCAGAAATGCGACAAAATCGCGTTTCTGCGGCCTTCTGGTTGGAGCCACGTGTCGACTTTCGACTCGCGGCCCCGTGATGCTTCCTTGGTGCCCCCTTTCCTATAAATACCCCAGGTTTCTCAGAACAAAAAGAAGGAGGTTTTTAGGGTTATTTTTTCTCTATGTATATAGTTTTTAGAGTAGTTTCTTCTCTTTAGTTTAGGTTAGTTGCTCTTCTTCTCCTCTTTTGTATTTTTTGTTTCTTGTAGATCTTATAATAGGGAAAGAGTAGTACATAGGATAAAAGCAAGAGTTCTTATAATGAAAGGTGACAATCTATGAAAGTCTCTCTTTATCTCTCCTTGTTTTCTTCTCTCTAACTCTTTTCACATGCTTAACTAATTTTCTCTCATGGCAACTAACTATTAACCACTAACTTGCTTACTCGTTACTTGATAATCCACATGAATCTAATAGCCTCTACTTGGCCTTACTCTTGCAAGAGTCATTGATGGCTCATGATGATGGATTCTAACACTCTAACATCCTAACTCTCTAACAAGCTAACATTACTTTATTCCATACTTGCTCTTGTTTTAGTTTTGATGGTTTAAGTGTAGCTTACACTTGTTTGTTGAGTTTGAATGTGATGAGTTATCTTATGGGTCATGCTTTGAAATGCTCTTAAATCAAAGACTAGTGATGACCAAGGATACATGTGAGACAACTATCACTAATAGGTTAGTATGGTTAGTGGAGCCATTTGCAGTTAGTAGCCATGAGTTTCTTTCCTTTTTACTTGTTTTAGAAATAATTTCAAAATCACAAATATCTTCTCTTCAATGTTTCTATCTTTGTTTCCACCATATACTTCTCTTTTCATCCTTTGTTTTCTTTTCTTTTTATTCATTAAAACATAGAAGAATCGTTAACACACACATGAATAGACCGGTAAAGCTTCTATCGCTTCCCATCCCTGTGGATTCAACCCCTATAGCCATCATGGTATAACGGAATATCAAGGAAGCCAAAGCACGCACTTTAACTCTTGATTTCAAACATACACTTTTTATGCACGATTTTCCTGCGATTATGCTCCATCCGCCTCCAAGCCAACAATTCAGTACAATAGACTTTCTACTCAAATGAGAGGGGAACCCTGGAAAATTAAACTTGTGATAGAGTGTTGAGAACTTCTTGTAATCTCTTTAATTTAGGGGAATCTCTCTCTTTGCTCGTGGTTTTCCCTCTTCAGATTTTTCATATAATTTTCTGGTGATTGCGTCTGATTTACATTCTTTCACAATTTGAGTGTAGATAGGAATTTATCTCTACAACTTATTAGTCGTGATTAAATTGCCAAAAGCTAACCTAATAGGCCCAGATTGATGTCAGACGTTAATATTAATGATTAATGGAAATATAACTTTCAAAAGCTGAATCAGTAGAAATTTTCAACTGCTTTTCAACAATTTTTTTTTTAAAGTAAAGTAAAGAGAAATATCTGACACACTTTCAGCCTTCACTCTGGTTACATAAATGCAATACATGTCTACCACATTATGCAATATATATATATATATATATATATATATATATATATATATATATATATATATATATATATCTATATATATATATATATATATATATATATATGAGAAAAATGTATATCAGCCTGCGGGCTGAGAGTACTTTGTCAGCCTGCGGTGACGTGGCTCAATTTGTTACCTCACTGACTTGCGGCCCGCTTTTAGGAAGAAGTCAAATTACCAAATACCCCCTTTCGATAACTTTCCTTATTGTTTATTATTATTTTCCCCCTTTTTTTTTGCCGCTCTTTATAGGATTTAGGTATTGTATATAAATTACTTTTCGCCCTATTTCCTTACCTCTTTTTAAAAGATCTAGTTTCTCCTTTTCAGCCTGCGATAAAATTTTTCTGAAAATATAAAATCTTTCAGATCAATTTTCTCAGCCTGCGATAAAATTCTACTTTATAGTTTAATTTTTTTTGTATATAATGTAGTCAGAGTTTTGGTCGCAGTGTACATTTAACTGCGACCTTAGTCAGAGACTTTGGTCGCTGTGTACATTTAAACTGCGACCTTAGTCAGAGACTTTTGGTCGCAGTGTACATGGTTAATTGCGACCAAGGTCGCAGTGTTGTTATTGATAAAGATGGCCAGCAACTGCAATGTAGGGTTGCATTACATGGACTACGACTTAGGTCGCAGTACGTTAAGTAAGTGTTTCCTTTATATTAACATGCATAGCGACCAAGGTCGCAGTGTTGTTTTATTAAGTGTTGTTTTGATTAAGTCATTTTTTGAATCTAAATGAAAAATGAAAAGTTTGTTGAGGGGACGCGCTTAGAGTCACTCCGAGAGACGCGGCTGTCATAAAGATTTTATGAGATCTTTAAAACGTCAAGTCTACGTTGTCTACGCGCGGCTCTTCAATTGGGTTTAGGCGTTAAGTCTTTTAATGCAAACCGACGCTGGCGCGTTGAGACCATTAAAGCGACGGTTCTGATTAATGAACCATTAATTATGGTTATTATGGGCTGCCTATAAATAGGGCTCACCCTCTCCCTTTAACAGTCCATAATTAGACTGTTTTCTTTCGAGAGCAATGCTCTGAGAATTTCCGCCTTCTTCAGAGTCTCTAACGGGGCCTGCCTCCATGGATGAAGATGACCCTATGGACGAACTTGATCGATGTCGTCCACAAGGGAAGAAGTCATAGACCTCATCGTCCACAAGGGAAGAAGTCATGGTCCTCGTCGTTTACAAGGGAAGAAGTCATGATCCCTGACGAGGACTTAACCCTCACCAAGATCTCATCGGACTTGATGCACCAGTCAAGCTTGCTGGCATGTCATGGTCAGAAGGGGTATGGCGGCGGGGATGTGGTGGATATAGTGGTGGGTAGCATACCTTGTGAGTTCTCAAAACCTCCTCTCTTACCCAGAAGTGACATCGAGGAAATTCCATGCTCACTGGATAACCTTCTGGTGGAAGAGATGTTCATCAACGAAGGATCGTATCCCGCCACTTTGGAGGGTCAGGTGGAATCGGAGGATTCTGCTGCCATCAGACCTTAATAACACCATTGCTCTTAGTCAACAAGGGCTCTTTTGATGTTTAGTCGTGCATCACAGTACAATCGACTTCGATCGTCGCCACAGTGTCCATCCTCGTTTGGCGCCCTTCCAAACATCCTGTACTTGGAATCAATATGCAGCTTTAAGGAGTGAGTGCAGCCTCTGAGAGAGAGAGGGACTTCTTTGTACTGCTGTATTGTAACACTCAATCTATTGTATAAGAGAGCGTTTTGTATCATTTTCACATGCCTGAACATAAATGCCTGGACATAAATAAAAGCATATTTGTTTTTTATAAACTACGACCTTGGTCGCAATCATGCATTGCAAACAAAACAACTTGGATCAGAGATGACACTGCGACCAGGTCGCATAAGACTACAGTGCAAACAGAAAACAACTGCGCCAGGTCGACACTGCGACCAAAGACTGACGACACTGCGACATAAATGCTAGAAGTCGCAGTCGTCATATAAAAGGGGTATTTTTGTCAATTTGTTTCACGATTGTTTAGGCGGGATTTTTAGATTTTTTGGCGCCCACACTCTACGGCCGATGTGTGGCATATATTCAGCCACGTCCTGCCGGCTGAGAAACTCTCTCAGCCTGCAGGCTGAGGTGCAGTAACCCCTATATATATATATATATATATATATATATTATATATATATATATATATATATATATATATATATATATAATATTATATATATATATATTATATATATATATATAATATAGAAAAATGTATATCAAGCCTGCGGCTGAGAGAACTCTCTCAGCCTGCGGTGACGTGGCTCAATTTTGTCACCCCACTAACTTGCGGCCCGCTTTTAGGAAGAAGTTAAATTACCAAATACCCCTTTTCGATAACTTTCCTTATTGTTTATTATTATTTTCCCCCTTTTTTGCCGCTCTTTATAGGATTTAGGTTATTGTATATAAATTACTTTTCGCCCTATTTTCTTACCTCTTTTATGAAAGATCTAATTTCTACTTTTCAGCCTGCGATAAATTTTTTCTCAAAATATAAAATCTTTTCAGATCAATTTTATCAGCCTGCGATAAAATTCTACTTTATAGTTTAATTTAAACTGCGACCTTAGTCAGAGACTTTGGTCGCTGTGTACATTTAACTGCGACCTTAGTTAGAGACTTTTGGTCGCAGTGTACATGGTTATTACCCGACAGACGCGGCCTGTCATAAAGATTTTATGAGATCTTTAAACGTCAAGTCTACGTTGTCTACTCGTCGGCTCTTCATTGGGTTAGGCGTTAATGTCTTTAATGCCCAAACCGGCGCTGGCGGTTGGAGACCATTAAAGCCGACGATTCTGATTAATGAACCATTAATTATGGTTATTATGGGCTGCCTATAAATAGGGCTCACCCTGTCCCTTTTTTAACAGCCCATACTTAGAGTGTTTTCTTTTCGAGAGCAATTGCTCTGAGAATTCCCGCCTTCTTGAGATTCTCTAGCAGGGGCCTGCCTCCATGGATGAAGATGACCCTATGGATGAAGATGATCCAGAGCTTGATTGTCCTTTTTCAGGTTCGCTGGGCCCCTGGGAGAATATTTTCGCCTGCGAACTTGATCGATGTTCGTCCACAAGGGAAGAAGTCAAGACCTCATCGTCCGCAAGGGAAGAAGTCATGGTCCTCGTCGTCTACAGTTTTTTAATAAACTGCGACCTCAATAACACCACTGCTCTTAGTCAACAAGGGCTCTTTTGATGTTTAGTCTTCTTTGTACTGCTATATTGTAACACTCAATCTTATTGTATAAGAGAGCGTTTTGTATCATTTTCACATGTCTGGAGGCAAATGCCTAGACATAAATAAAAAGACCTCAATAACACCACTGCTCTTAGTCAACAGGGCTCTTTTGATGTTAATCTTCTTTGTACTGCTATAATGTAACACTCAATCTTATTGTACAAGAGAGCGTCTGTATCATTTTCACATGCCTGGAGATAAATGCATGGACATAAATAAAAAGCATATTTGTTTTTTAATAAACTACGATCTGGTCGCAGTCATGCATTGCAAACAAAACAACTTGGACCAGAGACGACACTGCGACCAAGGTCGCATAAGACTACAGTGCAAACAGAAACAACTGCGATCAGGGTCGACACTGCGACTAAAGACTGCGACTAAGCAACTGCTGCGGTGACGTGTCACCTCGTCGCAGTGTTGTTGTTGATTAAGACTAAAAACCAGCAACTGCGACCAAGGTTGCAGATTATTTTTAAGACTGCGGCCATCAACTGCGACCAAGATTGCAGTGTTGTTGTTGATTCAGAATATAGACCAGCAACTGCGACCAAGGTCGCAGTGTTGTTGTTGATTAAGAGTAAAGACCAGCAATTGCGACCAAGGTCGCAGTGTATTTTATTAAGACTAAACGCCAGCACTGCGACCAAGGTCGCAGTGTATTTTATTAATACTACGGTCAGAAACTGCGACCAAGATAGTAGTGTTGTTGTTGATTAAGACTAAAGACCAGCAACTGCGACCAAGTTCACAGTGTATTTATTAAGTCTGCGTCCAGCAACTGCGACCAAAGTCGCAACCTTTCATTTTAAAAATTTATACGGTGAAGTAATATAATTATTAACTACGTCCATGGTCGCAGTATATTCGTTTAGCGTAAAATATTTAAAATGAAGGTTTGTAACAATTGTACAGCAATTCAACCAAGACATAGTAGTAAAAATGTAATTCACAGAATTAACTTTAGAAAACATATTTATATATATTTAAAAAAATAAAATACAATTTTTTAAACTTTTAATCCTCGTCATCACCATTGTAATCAGATTCGTCGTCAGAGTCATGCTTTCGTCTTCCGTATCATTTCCGTCTCTTCCTCCTCTTCAGCGACAGTCTCCTCTTCGCTTTCTTCCTCTTTATGTTTGTGTTTTGGTTCATCAATGAACTCCCAGAACGGGTCGTCTGTATCAAGCTCAGATTCTGACCGTAGCGAGACATCGGTTCAGACTAAACATCCAATCATCATTAGATGATTGGCTTCTTTCCGGTGAAGACAGTGGTGAAGACATTTTTGAATCTATTTTCCGAACAGTGAGAGTAACTAGTTTGAGCAAAAATAACTTAGTAGGTTTTTAATCCTTTGCTCATGACCGTTTATATATTTTAATCCCGGAATTCCAAAAGGTTTAAGTTCTCGGACCACGTGAATATCTCTCAAATATATTTTCCTACCTTTTCCAAAAATTGTATACTTCTTAGGTGACTGTTCAGTTATCCAAAACAGTTTAAAAGTTAATACACTATAATTTTAAATTACTTTGAACTCCAAAACAGTTCATTATTGCGACCATAGTCGCATTGGGAACTGATAAATGATTAAGTAACTGCGACCATAAATTGTCAACTGTTAGTCATCAAATACTGTCCTTCATATAATTTCTGAATATTTGCCTGACACTCCTATGAACAATTAAGATTGCGACTTTGGTCGCAGTACTGAAGGACGTCATATTGCTATACGATAGCATGTTTCTTCCGTATTCTTTATTCTGTATTAAGTCTGCGACCATGGAATTTTTTTTACTTTTCAATGTTAGAAGTCGCAGTCGTCATATAAAAGGGGTTTTTTTGTCAATTTGTTTCACGATTGTTTAGGCGGGATTTTTTGATTTTTTTTGGCACCCACACTCTGCGACCGATGTGTGGCATATATTTCAGCCACGTCCCGCAGGCTGAGAAACTCTCTCAGCCTGCAGGCTGAGGTACAGTACCCCATATAATATAATATATATATATATATATATATATATATATATATATATATATATATATATATATATATATATATATATATATATATATGTCATTCATAGCTCCAGTGGTTTTAGTCTTGTGTTGTGTATAGAAGTGATTACGTTGAAGGCTTGTAATGTTTTGATTTTCAATTGAGTTTCACTTTTCTCTGTCGGTTTGAATCCGTTAATGGATCCTACAATGGATCTTGTAGAGTTACCGAACTCCGCTTTCGTTACTAAATCTTGGACCCTTTAAGGGTTAACGGATTGGGTGTTCTTTGGCCTAACATTGTCGCGGTGTCAAACAGTGATATGGGCCTGGTATAAGGTCTGAGACTACATACAATAGTTATTTGGGGCAGAACTCTAGAGCCCAGGTTAGCAAAGATTTATTAATCGCCAGCACCTTTGTCCGAGTGGCATCACCCCTCCCTTGTGTGTTCAGAGGTTCCGCATTCGACTCTAGGTGGACTCAACCGGTAATGTTGCAGGTAAGTTTTCTGACAACTAAAAAAAAACTCAACTGTACTGCACAAATTTGTGGAAACCAGATTAGCATTGAATACAGGGTGATTAGCTCCAGCTCTAACTAGTTTCTTTAGGTCCAGCCAGTAGTGGCTTCTTCCATGCTGACAGATTGCCACAAGCCAATTGCTTTGTGCGTGTTCTTTTCTTGGTGCATTTAACAAAGAACATAGATCAGATTTGAATTCAGAAATTTCACATTCCAATTTTATTCTAGAACACGTGTTATTGATACACGTGCTTCTACATTTTGTATATGAATTATATTTAAATATAAATTGCATTGAAAAAAAACATTTTCTTTGTTTATAATACATGTCCCATGCATTTCCTTTTAAAATATTTCTAAATTAGCTTGAAACTTTATTGCAATTATAATTTAATGTTCAAGAAACTTATACATGCACATTTAACTCATACGTTTATGGAAAAGTATGTAACATGTTTTTTAATTTTGAGACAATGTAATATCATCATGTATCCTGCTAAATAGTAACTATAGAACACACCCACACTTGACTGCAAAATGCATAACTGTCCAACTATGTTCTTCTGTAATGAGAGTTTTGCTGGTTGGGTCAAATTCTTTTTAATTTGCTTTTATTTTGGTTCCTATCAAAGGAAAATATTTCATAGGACTATTTTCATGCTGAAACTTGCCCATTAAGTTACCTGTGCTTGTGCTACCAAGATCCAAACCACTCCAGTACCAATGCAAATCATTTCCGGTATGTTGTAGTATTACAAACAGTAAAAATAATGTTGCCTTTATCGTGATTTTAAAGTAATCACTTGAGTTAGAACTCAAAAATATCTTTACATTAGTAAAATAATCTGAAAATAAAAAATTGATGGGTAAATTTCAGGCGGTTGATGCATTGATTCTGAAAACACCACAAGGTCAAAATTTTAGGCGTCTTCATGAACTGGGCTGGCAATGAGTTGGTTTTTTTCCCTTAATTTGTTCGGTTCATTCATTCAATTTAATTAATTGGAAAATGTACCCGAGCTTGAATAATGGGACGACGTGACTTATGCTCCACCTTTTGTAGCTTGTATTTGGTCCCGATCTCTGAATCCGGTGTTGATTTGTGCAATATTTTAAGGTTTTTCATTTTTCTTTTTTCTTTCATTTGTTTTTTTTTTTTAAATCCATCATTTGGGATCATAGATAGCACGCATCAGTCTGTTAGATTGCACAATCAGTAAATGAATTTTTGAGCAAGTGAAGCCATTATATCTCAGAAAATAGTAGATGATAGCAAGCATCAGTTAGATTGCACAATCAGTAATGAATCTTTGAGTACGCGAAACCATTATATCTCAGAAAGATGGCGCGCGCGGGGGGCCTACATATAGGATAACATAGTATCATACTCAACTATACATGTGTAGTGAGAAAATATACATGGAATATGTGACTAATGAATTCCACCATGAAGCAAAAAGGTTATGTATTCTCTTTCTGTTAGTTGAAGGCCATAAAGCCTCAAACTTCAGGCCTCACTCACGAACGCAAACGCCTTTACTGAGAGAGAACACTTGTCAATGACGATCAATCAGTACACCAATGTAAATTTTATGCAGAAGTCATTTGCATTTGTACTTCTTGCTCCCCCTGTGAGAGAGACTTCTGTCCTTCAAGAGGATTTGAATTCGAATCTTTCTCACTCAAATTTAACCCTCCAATATTTTGATATAAGATCCACTCCCTTAAAGTTGATCTATATTATTTTAAGTATGTATAAATCAAAAATCAAGTGCTTTGACTACTTTTTGCCCACCCATCAAGCGACGCAAAAATGGACGGCCGAAAGTAATGAGTTGGTTAGATTTAGATTTTTAGACATACAAATTCACGTTCCGGCCATTTGATTATGATCTAAACATTTAAAAAAAAATCCTATGAACCAATTTTTTTTAGGTTTCAAATATTCTACACCGTTAAACTAATCAACTCACTATTTATTACATCTGTTTGTCCCCTACTTGATGCATGGGGAAAAAGTATTCAAAACATTTGATTTTTGGTTTATAAATACTTGAAATCATATAGATCAACTTCAACGGAGTGAACGTTGTATTCGAATGTCGGAGGGTTGTATTTGAGTTGGAAGGATTCGGACATAAGTCTCCCTATAGAGAGAGAGGAGGGGTAGAGTTACAATACACATAAGTGTAACTGAGTTAAGTTACCACGCACACTCTTTTCACTACAAAAAAAAATATTTTTTAAATACTTTGTGAGGAGCACTGACATTAATTTTTGTTTATCTCACCAAGTAAAATTTTTGTGTGGTGGAAAGAAATGTGTAACTTAACTTAGTTACACCTAGGTGTATTATAACCTTACCCATATATATATATATATATATAATATATATATTATATATATATATATATATATATATATATATATATATATATATATATATATATATATATATATCAGCTGACAGCTGAGAGAGTCTCTCAGCAGGCGGTGACGTGGCACAATATGTGCACAGTCTTCGGTAATCTTAATGGCAACCTGTTTTTGAAAATAACTGAAATTACTAAAAGCCTGCCGTTCAAAAAAAAACAGTTTTCTTGGGATGATATTAGTTTTATATTCTTTATTATTTATTTTCTCCCCTCTTCTATTTCTATCTCTCTATGTGTCTCCGCGCGCTGTCAGATCTAGATTTAGAATTCGTAGAGAATGTCATTCTAAAAAAAGCAGAAGCAAAATCAGATATTGATTTTTTGTCTGCAGACCTATATCTCCATCAGCTCTCCATCGATATCTCCATTAGATTTCTCTCGGCTTGTCTATTTTAATGTCGAGCCCCAACCATAATTCATCTCCCTCCACCCTATCTCGTCACCGGCCCTACCTCCTTTCTCCCCATCTGAATATGAATCATTTATCCTCAAGTTCAACTTCATCACAGAAAATAGAAAATCCAGCAGGAGGCAGATTTTTAGATGTTGATCAAAAGGTTAGTTTTTTTTTATGTTATTCTTCATCACAATTGCAGCTGAAAAAATTATTAGGTGCTCTAAATGAGACTGCGACCTAGTATAAATTTTATAGTAAAGGATGCGACTAAGGTCGCAATTTTTAAATAAATAATATCATAATTTTTTTAAATTGCGACTTTAGTCGCAGTTTTTAATTACATCAGATGTGCGACCTTTGTCGCAGTGCTTTAATATATTAAAATTCATGTTTATCTTTTAGTCATTAATTTTTAAGGACTGCGACAATAGTCGCAGTATTTAATAAAACACTTTCTGTAATATTATAAACATCTTAAAGGATACGACTAAGGTCGCAGTTTTTAATAAATAATATCATAGTTCTTTTTAAATTGCGACCTTAGTCGCAATATATAATTACATTAGATGTGTGACCTTTGTCGCAGTGCTTTAATATATTAAATTCATGTTTATTTTTAGTCATTATAATTTAAGGACTGCGTCAATAGCGACCATAGTCGCAGTATTTAATTATTAAATTTCAGATCTATTTTTTCAATTATTTATTTTATTTTAATACAATAATTTTTTTGTAGGAAATGAATTTGCACGGTGAAATGTCTGGAAGCGTAGTTATTTTTTAAGACAGCAATTTGCAACAGATGATGAGCATACAACTTCTACAATACTTGTGTAAGAAACAGAGGTTTTAGAGTGAGAAAAAAAGAATAGATAAGTCACAGAAGGTGTGAAGAAAATATTCTCATAATAAGAACGGTGTGAAGAAGTTGGATGATAAAAGACAAGAAAGGCTTATCGTCAACCGTCGTATTAATAGTAGAGTTCAGTGTCCTGCTGAGATGCATGTTCGTTTGCGTTTATTATCAGACAGAAGATTTTGGGTGGTGACCAATTTTGTTGATTCGCATTCACATGATTTATCAAGGCCAAATAAGGTCCATCACTTTTACTCTCATCAGACACATCGATCAAAGATTAGTAAAAGCATTATGACCAATTGGTTGATATAAAAATGCATCCTTCTAGCATTTCCCGGATTGTTTATGCAATGAATCATGGAGAAGGTTGTGAAGAAGTAAGTCCCCAACAAGTCATTGATTTTATTCGACACTAGCGAAAAAATATTTGATTGACGAAATCTGAATGAATGTGCATTTTGAATTTTCTGATTAATTCGGATAGTGGCTTTAGGCTCGATCTCATTAGACAAACCTTCACTTCTTGCCTAACTATTGATGCAGAAACATAAAATACATAAGTCCACATTAAACAAAGACCACGGTCGCAGTATTTATAAATAGCTTTATTAATAAAAGGAATGCAATCTTGGTCGCAACTATAGAAAATAAGTTATAAATACTGCGACCTTATCAAATAAAATATTCTTTAAGAAACTGTTGTTATATAAGACTACGATCAATATCGCAGTCTTCTAATCAACTTAATTACTTAACTTATGAGACCCTTGTCACTCTTGTTTCATAAGACTGCGACCACGGTCGCAGTATCCTATTTAGCTTAATAAAAAAAACTGTAACCCAAGTCAAAAATTAAAAAAGGACTGCAACACTACGACAAAGGTCACAGTGTAAAACCAAAATAAATCTAAAAAGTGAAAATGGTGTTAAAAAAAATTTTAAATCCTAAAATTTTTTCCAGAAACTACGACTTTGATTGCAATATCAGAAAACAAAAAAATTAAAATAAATTATTTAAAGTTACAGTAATTGATTGAATTGTGATTAAACATCTTTCAGAATTAAAAAAAATTGAATATTAATGCGACTAGGGTCACATTCTTTTAAAAGAATTAATTTTCTAAAATATTTTTTGAAATTAGAAATTTCAAAATTTTAAATAAAAATCTCATTTTTAGTCGAAAATTTCAGTTGAATTTTAATTTTTAGAATTAAAATTCAATAGTGAAATCGAAAAATTTTAGGGACAAGAGATCGATCTGAAGTGAATTATTATTAAAAAGGTGAAAACATTCTTTAAATAACAAAATTGGAAAAAAAATCTCTGAAAATATCATATTTTTTGCTAGGGCACCCAATAATCTAGGATTTTCACGGTTTTTTTTACTGTTTTTGGTCGATGCTTTCTTACTCGACATCTTGATCAGATCTTTATTTTATAAATTAAATTTTTGATGTGGATGATTCTGAAATTTAGAAATCAAGATCTATAATTTTTTTGGCTTGAAAATCTCAAATTTTCAGATCTGTAATTTTTTAGGGGAGGAACAGTTTTAGCCAGGTTAATAGTGAAACTGGGGGTATTTAGTCGTTTGGCACCGGCAAAGTGATCGATGGTCTTTCGAGCAAGATGTTTTGTCTTTTTACCGCCTAAAATGTTCGACATTTCTGCGACTGATATGAAGTCACGTCACGTCGGCTGAGAAACTCTCTCACCTGGCGGCTGAGGTACAAAAATTCCATATATGTATATATATATATATACACACATATATATACATATATACATATATATATACATATATATATATATATATATTAATATATTAGAGTTACAATACACCTAGGTGTAACTAAGTTAAGTTACACATACCTCCTTTCACCACAAAAAAATATTTTTAAACACCTTAGGGACCACTCACATTAATTTTGGTTTATCTCTCACCAAGCAAATTTTTGTATGGTAAAGAGAGGTGTGTGTAACTTAACTTAGTTATATCTAAGTGTACATACACACACACATACACATATATGTGTGTGTGTGGGGGGTACGGTTATAATACACCTAGGTGTAACTAAGTTAAGTTGCACACACCACTTTTCACCACACAAAAATTTTGCTTGATGAGATACAAACAAAAATTAAAGTGAGTGGTCCCCACAAGGCGTTTAAAGAATATTTTTTGTGTGGTGAAAAGAGGTGTATGTAACTTAACTTAGTGACACTTATGTGTATTGTAACCTTCCCATACACACATATATACACACACACACACACACATATATGTACACACATCTATATGCACGCGCGCGCGCGCGCGCACCACACACACACCACACATATATATGAGAGAAATGTAAATCAGCTGACACAGGAGGCAACTCCCTCCTATGTCGCACTCAAAAATCATATTTTTCGAGTGAATTTTCAAGATCCCACCGCACATTATCATATTCATATTCTAAAATATACACATATAAAAAATCAAGTGATTTGAAATTCGTTTACTCATTGATCTAATCGTTCCATTTTGTTCTATTGTTAAAAACCGTAATGTTTGAACTCAAAGAAAATGGAGTAAACAAACTTCTTCAAATCACTTGATTTTTTATATGTGTATATCTTAGAATATGAAGATAATAATGTGCGGTCGGATCTTGAAAATTTACTCAGAAAATTGATTTTTGAGTGCGACATAGGAGGGAGTTGCCTCCTGTGTCAGCTGATTTACATTCTATATATATATATATATATATATATATATACACACACACACACACACACACACACACATATACACAGAAATATGTAAATCAGCCGACAACTGAGAGGCACTCTCAGCCGGCGGTGACGTGGCACATTATTAGGCACAGCATTCTACAATCTTAAACGATGACCACTTTTGGGATAACTGAAATTACTAAATGCTCCTGTGGTAAAAAAATGAAAGTTTTCCTGTGATAATAGCAAATATATTTTTTTATTATTATTTTTCTCTCTTTTTAATTAGATCCATGTCTCCACGCGTTGTCAGATTTAGATTTAAGTTTCGTAGAGAAAGTCATTCTAAAAATAGCGAGAGCAGGATCAGAGTTTTTTTTAATTTGCAGACCTAAATCTCCATCAGCTCTCCATAGGGATCTCAGTAGATTTTGATCGCCCTGTCTATTTTAATGTCGACCCCAACCATACTCATCTCCTGCCACCACAGGTCGTCGACGCCTCTGCTCCCTTTCTCTCAATCTGAATATGAATCATTTATCATCAGGTTTAACTTCATCACAGAATATAGAAAATCCAGAAGGAGTGAGATCTTTGGATGTTGATCAAGAGGTTATTTTTTATTTTATTTATTTTATTCTTTTTCACAATTTTCATCTGAAAAAAATTTTGGGTACCCTAGATGATATTGCGACCTAGTTTAAGTTTATAAAACAAATGCGACTATGGTTGCAGTTTTTTAATTAATAATGTCATAGTTTTTATAACTGCGACCTTAGTCCCAGTCTATAAATACGTTAGATGTGTGACCTTTGCCGCAGTTCTTTATATATTAAAGTCCATGTTTTATCTCATGGTCATTAAATATTTAAGGACTGCGACAAAAGTCGCAAATTTAATAAAACACTTTGTTGTATTCATAGACATCCAAAGGATGCAACTACGGTCGTGATTTTTAATAAATAATTTCACAGTTTTCTTTATAACTGCGACCTTAGTCACGGTCTGTAAGTACATTAGATGTACGATTTTTGCCGCAGTCCTTTAATATATTAAGGACTACGATGAAGGGCGCAGTATTTAATATAACACTTTGTTGTAATATTTATAGACATTATAAAGGATGCGACTACGGTCGTGATTTTTAATAAATAATGTCACAATTTTCTTTATAACTGCAACCTTATTCGCAGTCTATAATTACATTAAATGTACAACTGTTGTCGTATTCTTTTAATATATTAAAGTTCATGTTTTATCTTTTGGTCATTAAATATTTAATCGACTGCGGCAATAGCGACCATGGTCGCAGACTTTAATTATTATATTTCAGATTTGTTATTTTCAATTATTTATTTTATTTAATTCAATAATATTTTTAGTAGAAAATGAATTTACATGAAGAAATATCTGGAAGCATAGTTATTATTTTAGGACAGCAATTTGCAACAGATGATAAAGCATACAACTTATACAATACTTATGTAAGGAACAAAGGTTTTTGCGTGAGAAAAAAGAAATAGATAAGTCACAGAGGTCTCCACATGAAATTATTTATAGAAAATATTGTTGCAATAAGGAGAGTATGAAGAAGTTGGCTGACAAAAAATATGAAGGCTTACCGTCAACCGTCAACCGTCGTATTGATACTAAAGTTCAGTGTTCTGCTGTGATGCATGTTCATTTGCATTTATTACCGACAGAAGATTTTGGGTTATCACCAAGTTTGGTGATTTGATATTCACATGATTTATCAAGCCCGGATAAAGTGTATCACTTTTACTCTCATCAGACACATCGATCAAAAATTATCAATATGACCAATTTGGTTGATGTAGAAATTCGTCCTTCTAATATTTCCTGTGTTAATAATACAATGAATCATGGAGAAGGCTATGAAGAAGTAAGCCATCAATAAGTTTTTAGTTTATTCGCCACCAAAGAAATAATATTAGGCAGGAGTTTATTTCTATCTTCAAATATTTTCAAGAGAAAGCTGAGTCTGATCCAGATTTTTTCTTTGCTAGTAAGGTTGATCATGTAGGTACACTAAGAAGTGTCTTTTAGGCTGATGGAAGAGCAATATCTGCTTATTTAAGTTTTTGTGATGTGGTGGTTTTTGACAATATACAGGACTAATCAGTTGAACCTGCCCTTTACTCCATTCACTAGAGTGAATCATCATCGACAGTCTATTTTGTTCAGTTGTGAATTGCTTGCAGACGAGCAAAGAGATACATTTGTTTGGCTCTTCAATAAATAGCTCAAATACATGCACGGAGTTGCACAAAAGGTGATCATTACTGATCAGGATGCCCAGATAGGTGATGCCATCAAGATAGTATTTTCAAATTTCCAGCACCGTTACTATTTTTGGCATATAAGAAAACATATTGGCGAGCAACAAATTCCCTGATGAAGTATGGAGATGATTTTGCTATTGATTTCAGTTTTTGGTACTCCTCCATGATATAAGCACATGTGAGGATCGATGGAGATTGGTGAAGGAAAATTTAATAAGATGAAGAAGAAGACAATTAGTTGGTAAAGATGTACAGATTGCTTAAACATTGGAATAATACTTATCTAAAGGATATTTTATGTGCTAGATGACAACTAGTCGAAGGTCCGAGAGTATTAATTCTTTTTTTGATGGTTTTGTGAATGTAAATACACAAAGCTAGTTGAGTTTGTCCACAAATACGATAAAACAATCGCTGCTCGTCGTAGAGCTGAATCTCAAGAAGACTTTCGGTGTTTGAATTGTATGCCCAATTGTACATCAAATTCATATGAGGTACAAGTTTTAAAGTTTTATAACAGGAAGATTTTTCAGTTGTTTCAAAAGGAATGAGAAGTTGTAATGACAATCTTTTCGAAAGAATTGGAACATGATGGCTCACGAGCAACTTATTTGGTCGGTGAATTTTCTTAATCAAAGGACATTTGGGACAAGGTCAGTTATGAGAATTGTGATGAGCTTCACGTGTCTTGTAGTTGTGTCTTATTTGAAATAAAGGGTATCCTTTGTAGACATATTCTGTGTATTTTATGGCACAATCATATGACACATATACTAGAATCTTATATACTACAGAGATGGAGGTTGGATGCCCGTTACAAGAATGTCGCAATTGAAAATGGTTTGAGACTTTTCTAAATCAAGGTACGCGAGGAACTGCTAAAATGTGAACAGTGCGAATCAAATTTGATATAATTATAGAAATGGTGGCCGATTCGTTATATATCTTTCAAAGTTACATACTGTGTTGAAAAGATTTGCTACAGAAATCAGTAATGACCTCAAATCCAAGATTAAATGATCAATCATCGCAGTCTAAAACTAATGTTGATTCTACTTCATCAGTTGTGGTATTGAGAGACGGTGAAGAATTGACTATACATGACCCGCTTGGTCCTGTGGCTACAAAGGGGAGGCCTAAAAGTGCATCCAGACTAAAGTCTGATTTTGAAGATTTCTATCACAGAAGAAAGTGAAGCACCATAATGTGTAAATGTCAACAGCTGGGCCATTATAGGACTGGTTGTCCATTATTAGTATGACAATTTTCTCTTATATCATTTGCATTTTAGTTTGATGTTTCAACATTTACATAATATTTTTTTAATAAAATTATTTATTATTTTTATTCGCAAAGGAAGTAATTTCAAGTTGCAGCTAATGAGGATGAAGAAAGACTTTATTTTACATCTTCTAACATCGACTGCAACCAAAGTCGTAATGTTAATGCAAAAAAGGATATCAATGAACTGCGACCCGAGTCGCAGTTAAGTTAATATTATAATTTTTTAAGATTCACATCTCTTGTTCCATATGGATTTATATATATATACACACACACACATATATATATATATACTTGTGTCCTTTCAAAAGGATTTGAGGCCGAATCCTTCCTACTCAAGTTCAACCCTCAGACACTCGAATACAAGATCCATTCCGTTAAAGTTGATCTATATTATTTCAAGTATCTATAAACCAGAAATCTAGTGTTTTGAATACTTTTGTCCATGCATCAAGTAAGGAAAAATGGACGTCTTAAATAGTGAGTTAGTTAGTTTAACTGTGTAGAACATTTAAAACCTAACAAAAATTAATTTGTAGGGGTTTTTAAATATTTAGATCATAATCAAATGGCCGGATCGAGAATTTGTATGTCTAAAGACATAGATCAAACAAACTCACCACTTTCGACCGTTCATTTTGCGCTGCTTGGTGAATAAGCAAAAAGTATTCAAAACACTTGATTTTTAGTTTTTAGATATTTGAAATAATATAGATCAATTTCAACGGAGTGGATCTTGTATTTGAATGTTGGAGGGTTGAATTTGAGTGGAAGGGTTCGAGTTCAAATCCTTTTGGAAGGACACAAGTCTCTCTCTCTCTATAAACACACACACACACACATAAATATGTATATTAGCTGACAGCGAGAGTCCCTGTTAGCCTGCGGTGATGTGATACATTATTAGCCACACTAATAAGGACGATCCGCCTATTAAAACAGTTGAAATTACTAAATGCCCATGCGGTAAAAGATAGTGGATCTATATAGTTTATTATTATTTTTATATTTCTAACCTTAATCAATATTGTCATAGTTATCTTTATAACTGCGACCAGTTGAATATGAATCAGGCCTCTTTAAGTGCAACTTCATCAAGTCACGAAACAAATTTGAATACTTCTTTATTAATTTTTTATAGGAAGATATTAAGAATCTCAGGAATGCGACTAAGCTCGTAGTGGTCAATAAAATAATTTCTCAATAGTTTAAAGCGACCTTTGTCGCCAGTCTACAATTATATATACGATTGTATCATATGGAACTCATAAACATATCAATTTTTTGTGCTTAATTTATATAAAAACAAATTAATTTTTTGCAGAAGTTTATGATATAATCTGTAAGGATTTTAAGTTGCGAACATAGTCGCAGTTTACGTATTCGTATACCATATATAAACGTTCAAAATTATTTTTACATATTGCATACGAATAAGGACTGCGACTATGGTCGCAGTGCTTAATGACAGCATGTTGTGGATAATTTTTTTGCTAGATTAAATGTAGCGACGGTGAATAAGGACTACTATAGTCGCAGTTTACTTATAATTTTATATATTTGTTCTTCACTGTGGCTGTTTGTCTCTTTTTCACGCATGAGAAGAACTTTGTATTTGTGTTACATACTGCGTCCGTAGTCGCAGTTTTTTAATTTGTGATATACAATAAAATATACCGATTTGAGAGGATTGCAATCATGATCGCAATATCATCTGTTTATATAGTTAACTTTGGACTGCGATCATGATCGCGATTTTTACTTGATTGAATGTACAACGATCAAACTATTTTCTTAGAACTACGACCGTGGTTGTTGTTTCATGTATAAATATAGTTAATTATGAACTACGACCATAATCACAGTTCTATTAATTGAGAATAATTATTATCTGAGTTCTGCAACCATACTTGCAGTTGAGATGCAAAATTATTAACTATTTATTTATAATCACAGTGTGACCATAGTTAACTTCTTAATAAAAGACTAAACATTTTTCTTTAGTAAATCATTATATTTCTTATCATATGATAACAATATTTGCGGGCAATATATTAGGTCCGCGACCATTGTAGCAATATTTTAAAAACTACTTAGAACTCATGTGATTACTGCGACGCATGAAAGAAACATACTTTACATGTATTTTAAAAATATGAAAAATCATTTTTCAGATAGAAGTAATTTTATCTATAACATAATATGGTTAGAAAGAGACCTTACAAAAAAAACATTAAAAGTTTTTACAGAAGACAAAAATAAGGTGAATCTCAGAAGAGCAGAAAATTCTAGTCCTCGTCGTCATCACCATCATAAGCAGATTCGTCGTCTTCATTCTCCTCATCTTCCTGTTCATTATTTATTCTCATCTTCTCCCTCGTCGACTGGCTCGCTATTATCTTCGCTTTCTTCCTCTTTTTGAGGGTACTTTGATTCGTTGATAAGCTCTCAGAATGGATTGTCTATATCAGGAACTTCTTCCGATCCGTGTTGAGAAGAACCTACAGAGGATATGCTCAAAGAAAGTGCACATTCAGCATCAAAGGACATGCTTTCATCAAGCATGTCTTTGTAAAGTGATAGAGGTATAAGTTTCTCCTCACTAGGCCCCATGAAAACATCATCATCCTCATGAAGAGGAGGATCAGATAAAATATTATTTGATGTTATGAGATAGTCAAAAGGAGTGAAGTCCAGACTGCTATCAGATTCACTAGAATCCCTTGAAGAAAGAAGACCGGTGGGAGAATGATTGAAGTTAAAATCTGAGTGTTTAGAAGAAGAAGATGGGGAAGACATGATTCAAGAATGAATTATTTCAGGAAGGTTGAAAATCAAATTGCAAAAGAAGAGCACAAATATCTTTTTTAGATATGAGATAATACATTAGTTACAAGCACTATAAAAAAGGCCAATACTGTGAAACGACATGAATAGTAATAATAAGTGTTATAGGTGATGGTTGAGTTTTTTGAAAAAGTGATAAAAAGAAATTAAATATTTATTTGAAGCAGTTATGACGGGAGAATCGAAAGAGTTCCCTTTTTTTCCAGAAGTTTATTATGTGAACTACAAATTAGCTTTTTATAGAATATTTTTCCTATATATTTAGATTTCATATGGTGCACATCTTTCCTTTATCGAATTAATTATAGTGCACCTCTTTTTTCGAGACTGTTGTTGTATCACGGTAGATAAAATATTAATTACTTCAATTAAGTCAGGGTAATTAATATAGTATTTTATAAGACGTGATATACGCGGGCTGCTCTTATGGTCGCACGGCTTATCTACTTTGTCAAGTCTGATTGTTGCTAGGACTGTGACTTTTATTGCATTTTACAAATGATCAGAATTCTGTTACATATGACATGCAAATAAATATTATGACTGTGGTCACAGTGTTGAACGATAGTATGTTTCGTCTATTATTTCTATGTGAATAAAGAATGCGACTAGGGTCACAGTCGTGATATAAGATTGAAAGTTATATTATATTAAGTTTATGACCATGGTCGCAGTGCTAAAAGGTCTCCGGTTAGGGTCGCACTCGTGATATAAAATTGGAAGTTGGTCACACTCTTAATATAAGATGGAAGTTTTGTTATATATGACTGCGACCATAATCGCTATGCTAATTTATTTTTTTGATTATTTTTTTGAATGTATGTGTACTGCGACCTTGATCCCATTTATATTATACATTGAGAATAAAGAATTTTAGTACCAAGACGATCATAGTCGCAGTTCATTAAAAATTGCATGGAATAGTCTGCAAATATTGTGGCAGTTATGAGAATATCTGATTTATAAAATATCTGCAAAATAAGTCATTAACCATTGTATTTCAATTTTTTTTATTGTACATTTGTAATATAAAAAAATATACGGCTGCCCCACATCAATATCATTTTTTATTCATTTCAGTTTTTATTAAACCTATATGAATTAAAAATAATGCGAAATTAACAATAAACCAACTATATATTACAACCAATTTTTAGATTTCACGCATATTTTTTACTTATTACTGCTGCTGTTTTTTTCATCATCTTGATCCAATTTTTTTCCCTTTATATTTTCGATATAGAAGAATTAGAAAATTTATAACTGCAGATAAATTCAATGAAAATTTCTCTATAAATTAAAAATATTTTCGTTAATTTTTTGTTGTGGATGAGTTTTTGCTAGTTTAGAAGTAAAATGGGGGTATTTTGGTCAACTTGATTGATTAATCTTTAGATAGAAATTTTTTGTTTTTTTAGCGCCTATACTCTGTCACCGATATGTGGCATAGATTCGACCACGTAACTGCCGGCTGAGGAACTCTCTCAGTTGGTGGCTGAGGTACAGATACTCATACACACACACACACACATACACATATATATACATATATACACATATACATACACATATATATACATATATACACATATACATACACATACATATATATACACATATACATACATATACATATATATACACATATATACACATATATATACATATACATATATATATAGAGAGAGAAAAATG
This sequence comes from Agave tequilana, assembly GCA_038442645.1. Taxonomy (NCBI): domain Eukaryota; kingdom Viridiplantae; phylum Streptophyta; class Magnoliopsida; order Asparagales; family Asparagaceae; genus Agave; species Agave tequilana. Next base: position 23,383 of record JAVJIF010001844.1, read on the forward strand.
TATATCAGCCTGCAGCTGAGAGAACTCTGTCAGCCTGCGGTGACGTGGCTCAAGATTTGTCACCACACTAACTTGCGGCCCGCTTATAGGAAGAAGTTAAATTACTAGATACCCCTTATGAAAAGCTACTCTGTCGGTAAAAGACAGTGGATATGTATAGTTTATTATATTTTTATATTTTTTGACGTTATTCAATTTTTGTGACAATTATCTTTTATAACTGCGGCCAAACTGCCATATTTTTTTATTAAATCACGAAACTAATTTGAATGCTTCTTTAATTTTTTTTATCTGATTTGATATTTAATGATTTTTAATATAGTCGCAGTTTACTTTTTTTCGCATGTAATGTATAATGCGATCAAGGACCCGACATGGTCGCAGTACTTAACGAGAGCAATAGTATAATCGCAGTTTACGTATTATTTTATATTTTTTGTTCTTCATTTCTGACTGTTGTCTGATCCTCCTATGAACTATTAATTGGTTTTTACATATAGTATGCGATCATGGACTGCGACTATGGTCGCACTACCGCGACTATGGTCGCAGTACTTAACGAGAGCGATAGTATAATCGCAGTTTACATATTATTTATATTTATTGTTCTTCATTTCTGACTGTTGTCTGATCCTCCTATGAACTATTAAATTGGTTTTTACATATAGTATGGGATCATGGACTGCGACTATGGTCGCACTACCGTGACTATGATCGCAGTACTTAACGAGAGCGATAGTATAATCACAGCTTACGTATTATTTTATATTTTTTGTTCTTCATTTCTGACTGTTATCTGATCCTCCTATGAACTATTAATTGGTTTTTACATATAGTATGCGATCATAGACTGCGACTATGGTCGCAGTACTTAACGAGAGCGATAGTATAATCGCAGTTTATGTATTATTTTATATTTTTTGTTCTTCTTTTCTGACTGTTGTCTGATCCTCCTATGAACTATTAAATTGGTTTTTACATATAGTATGCGATCATAGATTGCGACTATGGTCGCAGTACCCTCGACTGCATTTTTCTTGATGATTTTTTTTGTTAAGTTAAATGTAATAACGGTGAATAAGTACTGATCTATAGTCCCAGTTTACGTATGTTTTTATATGTTTTGCTTATAAAGTATGAATTATTTTTAATTATTGCATGCGTAGTAGCACTACGACTATGGTCGCAGTGTTTAAGAACAGCAGTCGCAGTTTGATATGTAATTAAAAGAGCTTATAAGTTAATATAGTGAGAAAGAGACCTTACAAAAAAAGAGATTTAAAAGCTTTTAAAAGAAGACAAAATAAGGTTGAATATCAGAAGATCAGGAATCCTAATCCTCGTCATTATCACCATCATAAGCAGATTCGTCGTCTTCATTCTTCTGCTCTTCCTGTTCATCACTTATTTCCTCATCATCTTCCTATTTTGAGGTTTTTTTGTTTCACCGATAAACTCCCAGAATGGATCGTCTCTATCAAGCTCTTCGTCTGACCCGTTGCGAGAAAGCGAGCCTACAGCATCAGAGGACATGCTTTCATCAAGCATGTCTCCGTCAAGTGGCAGAGGAATAATGTCTTCCTCACTAACCCACATGAAATCTTCATTATCCTCATGA